>WBNH01004020.1:502567-556209 GCA_013401255.1 Urocolius indicus
AGAATAAACTTTCCTACTTTCCTCTCTAAGTCGATTACTGGAGTTTGTTTTGCCCAGAACTGTAATTGGCAGTGAGCCCTCCCTGTCCTTGTCTTAATCCACAACAACCTTGCTTATCTTTTTACTCCCATTTTGCTGGGGCCTCCGCCATCCTAATGAGGGTGGGGGTGAATGGGGGCACCGGGCGAGAGACTGTTGTGGTGCTGCTGTGCTAGCTGGTCCAAACCATGACATCTACAAAACAGCATTTGTGACTTTTCCATACCTCCCAAGGATATTCTGAAGGTGTAGTTCATCTGAAGACAGTGACTTAAAGAGGAGCGTGTTTTCACCCTGTCAACCATTATAATTTGCTATAAACTGCAGGTTTCAGACTTTTAATATCTTGCTCACAATACATTGACTGGAAATCTGATTAAGTATGCAGTGAAGGGTGCAGTGACTTCTGTTCAGAACATGTTTTCCTTGGAACATCAGAACTATTATAGCTGCCTAAATAATATACAGGCTTGACATATATAGTATCATTAAGGATTTACATCCTGAGATAGTAATGGTTGAAGAGGACATGTTTTCTGGGCTCTTTTGTTAATAGACAAACATTGCACTGACACAAAAAGAAGTCCCTGGTGACTTGTTTATATATTTTAATACAGACTTAGTCCTGAAGCATTGGCCAAAGGAATTTCATTGCTTGACTTCAAAAGGTTACCTCCATATTTTTAATATTCCAAATGGCATGATTTGCTCAACAGGACAGAGGGCTACAAAGATTCTTACTACAGACAGATTAATATTTCCTTTAAATATGTGGTTTTGAGATTTTATTTATTATCTGTAACAGGTCATGGTGGTGGTCATATGTACTGCAAATTGAGTATGCCAGTCAGTAATGACAAGCAGCCTTTGACAACTTTAACTAGTTGACAAGTTCTGTGGCATTTCCCCAAATACCCTGGCCTTAGGTATGAGTCTAATGGAGCAGAAAGAAAGGGTTAAGGTATTTCCGAGTGGTTAAAATTACTTCTGGATCCCATCTCTCATTGAGATGCAGTCCAGCAGATGAAAATTCAACAAGAATTGACTGATGACCCCTGCCCAATCAACCATGTATATCAGTCTCTGACACAAACAGATCACTTCACAAGACATTTCCATCTGTCTCCATTGAGTTCTTGCTTTGCTGTTATGCTGGTCTGCATAATACATGCCTCATTTGTAGCTCTCCAACTTGAGGTATCAAGATATGCCAACTAGCACCCATTCAGCACAATGATGCTTTTTACATCTTCTCTCCCTTGTTTCCCTGACCTCTTGCAAAGGGATGGCTGAGCATGTAACTCATGAGCATGGTAATATAATCATACTATACCATGCAACTCTGCCCTGTTGCAAAGGGATGGCTGAGCACTCTGAGACTGATCATACTGCAGAGAAGTGCTCTTTCATTTCAAGCCTCTTGCTTCTTTCACTCATTCGCAGAAAAGATGCCCACTGGGACAAAGTGCTTTCAAAGCAGCTCCTGTTTCTGATTCTCTCCTAGCAGCCACCCATGAGCAGCTTGCTGTTAACTCCTTGTTGATCACACTCACACACAGGGCCCAAGGGTTTTCCTTCTCTAGAAAGCATCACTCAAGAAATTAATCTGTTGTGACGTGGATTTTGTTCAATAATAGCTACAAAAACATTGTGGAAAGTGGGAGAAAGAGAAAGAATAGCCTGACTTGTGACCATTTTTCTTTTATAGAATTTCTTAATTCCACTCTAAGATATATTTTATACTGAGGAGTGATTTGGCTTCAACTTCAACCTTTGGGTCTCTAAACACATAGCTAACACACGGAACAAGTGTTTCTTTCTTCTTCTCTCCCTCCCACTTCTCCCCACTCCCTCTCACAGTATTTAAAGGGACGAATATTGTTATACTGAGGGTGGAAAAAAATCATGGCATATGATATGATGCTGCAGAACTTTTCTAGTAAACATTTTATCTGATCTTCTTCCTTGGCAGTGATTTGGAAGCTAAACTTAACTGCAGTACATGGCTACAAAACTAATTCTCTTTAAAAAGCTCTCATTGTTCTCTCCATTCACCAGCACCCTGGGCTTGTACAGGTCAGGAAGTGCCAGATGAGAACAAAACTGCCTGGCAGGGGTCCAGGCTTGCCCCAAGATGGGAAATCAACAGCTGAGAAATAAAAGTGCCTGGCTCTCATGGATGTCCAAAATCTTAGGTCAACTTTAATGCTCACTGCCACAGGTATATAAAGATGAAAATTTAGAACAGAATAAGTGGTTGAAAGTCAGGGCTTCTGTGTGCATTTGCACAGTTCCATCTGGGTGGTAACTAGCTTTTCTGGATCTAACAGTAACATCTGAAGAAAGTATGGCCTTTCTATAGTATCCTCCATTATTGCAGCTGCCTCAGATGCAAAAAATAAGCAAAAAAAGACATAAGGAGGTTCTAGTCTGTAGGACAAAAAATATCCACATCCCAGTTCCTGTCCTGGTGAAAGGTTTCTGCATGCCTGGGCTACAACTGCCTTGCCTCTTGTCATTAAAATGAGGCATCTGCTTGTCTGCAAGACACTACAGCTCATAAGTGAATTGAGGATAGGTCTGTTTGTCTTCAAAAAGGCACTAGGCTGATATTAGACAACCAACAACATCGGGCTTTATGTCTCCTCTGCAAACAGTAGAGGCTGTTCCACTTCAGAGGTTCTCCCACCACCAATGCAGAGCACCGAGCCAAGTTGGTTTTCCCATTCCTGTCTTGATCTGAGCACAGGGAGCCTGCCCCAGCTGTGGGCACAGTGCCATGCCCAACCCTTCCCCAAGTCTAGCTTTTCAGCAGGTGGACTGCCATGAACACCCAACTGCAGCTTTGCTGAGCATGACTGGTGGAGCCATGTCTTGTTACTGAGCTAGTAGGAAGAGATTTGATTGATAGCAGTGGCTTTAAAACCATCTGCAGGCTGGGTACAGGGGAAGGGCTCACCACTCTTAGTGGGTCAGGTCAGTGGAGGACTAGAATCCTCTGGATCAAATCCTGCAGAACGTGAACTTGCCACAAAAGCAATTGCCTCTTCCTCTCCATTTCTTCTGTTCATGCAAAAAAGAACACAAATTCATGTGACAAGCAGCACTAAATTTAAGTGAAAGTACTATAACAAGCCTTTTAGTTCAGTCTGTTGATGATACTCAAACCAGAAGAAGAACTAAAGCTCCTTGTCACACAGGAGAACAGGATAATCTCAGCAGGCCTAACAGAATAAAAATTCATTTCTGCCAGTGAACCAAGAATGACTCAGAATAAACATGGCAAGGAGATCTTAAAATAAAGAAGTGCCATAACTTCGTGCTTCAGGATAAGGAGGAAGGGATGATTAAATACTTTCATTAAATTAACTCTCATCTAAATGAGGCTTTTGTTTCATTTTTAAAATAAACCTATTTCTTTGTTGTCATGTTTTTTCTTAAGTGGTAAATATCATACAGAATTCCAGAAGCCTCATTTCTAAAGAAACAAATACAATCAGTTTCACAGAGCACTGAGACAAATCAATGTGGAAGGAATCTGAAAACAAAACAAAAGCAATGGAAGAAAAATATTACCCTATTTATATGGTCATAATACATTGGAGAAAAATATATTTAAAATTACAGAACTAATTTCTATGGCAGCAAACAAAGCTAGTCAGTAATAAAAAATAACATTACACTGTTTCAGCTGAAAAGTGTCATAAGTCTGTTTATTGTATATTGTCAAAGATTATAATGTCTAAGACTATTGTATAAGATTATAACAACCCATTAGATGGTCATTATTGTCTGCAGTATAGAAACATAAGCTATTTTGCCTCCTTTTAGGTTTTCATTTGTCATTAACAGACAAAAAGAGATCAGAAAAGTAGTTATTGTGCTATTAACTCTTGTGATGTCACATGACACGTCAGCTTAATTTTCAGCTTCAAAGTTGGATTTTATAACCTAATGACTCTTCAGAAGTGTAAGAGTAACGAGACTTAACTGAAGACGTGTGATATCTGACTTGACTGGAAGCTGCAAGATGCACTGAACAATATTAAACTGGCATCAACATTTAGAAGCCCATCTCAAAGTTTGACAACATCATGAGAGAAAAAAATATAAGAGGAATAAAAGTCTCAAAAATCTTTTTTTTTTGTTTGTTTTTTTCTTTCTTTTAAAGAACTCTCCTGTATCCACCCCAGGAAGAGTCATCTTTGCCTAGAAAGCACAAGCTGAGTAAGCCAGCTGAGAACATATATCCTTTTCAATGTATTTTATCAGGCCCTATGAGTTAGGAAGAAGTATGTTTTGCTTTTCTCTGTTAATAAACTCCAGCTCTCTTTCCTTTTTCCATACCTTGAATAAAATTCACAGTGAATTAGATTTCTCAGCTGTAAGTCAGGAAGCAATATGGATGGAAAATAGGAAAAAATACCCAGAACTGGGAATAGAACATGAAGTTCTTTTACTATCATGTTCAATGAATCTGAATGTAAGGAATGAAGTATGTGTCCACTATAGCAAAGGAAGAAAAATTACAGTATTACAATTACAATGTGTGATTGCTTTTGGTGTAGGAATATTGCTATTGAGTACTTGGAAAATAGAAAAAAACAAATCACCTTTAAAAAACCCCATAAAGTTGTATTTCAGAAATGAATAGAAAGGCTACAGTTCAATTAAATCAAGTGTTAATCAGAGCACTCACTTTTCTTGTTTCAGTACAGTGAGCCAGAAGTAAACATCCAGAAAAAAAATTAATATTCACCTGGAGGCATATTAAATGAAATAATCACAAAGTCAACAAACTTAAGCCTACAGAAAGTTACATGCTCATTTTTATTCTGACATCAGCTCTGCTTTACCTTTGGGCCATTTCATATCTGCTTGAGTTATAACTCATATAATAAATGGGTTCTTAGGAAGCATATTTCTATGCAAATTTACATTGCCAAATTATTATTCTTATTCCAAGTCCATCATAGAGGGAAAGAAAATAGATTGAATAATTTTTTTAAAAAAAAAAAAAAACTTTATAATAAAAAAATTAGGATTTCAATAGACTTGTAATCTGAAATATTACTTTTCACTCTTGTGGAATAGAAATGTACAAAATTTAATAGGAGTAGATCCGAAAAGTTCCTAGAGAAACTATACTAAAAGACTGAAAAAGTAACCCAGTTTAAAGAAGTTTTATTCTACTGTAACAAGTTAAGTGAAATACAGCCCGTGATTGATTTTCCTTGACTGGTTTTTAAAGGTGACCGTTCATGTTCAGCTTTCCACAGATACTAAAATCGCATTAATTGAATAAATTGAAAACCACAATATTTTCCTTTGGAAAATTCCAGTGTTCAAATCAAATTTAAGTTCAAACCAGACATGTGTTTAGCTGCACTTCTTAAAAGAGAGACACAGTGACTTCAAGGAGGCTGTGTAGGTGCTTAAATTTGTATGAGCACCGAAGGGCTTCACTGGATCAGAGTCCTGGATAGCACAATGCAAGAGCTGAATAAGTTAATTTTTCCTGTGCTTGCACCATTCTCTTACTTTTAAAAAAGGAGGAAAATTTCAATGTATTCTTTTTGCAGTTCATGGTAGTATAGAAAAGCATTTGCAACATGTGCAGCCAGTTGGCTCGCTGAACTGGCTGAGAAAACCTAGCCTTATAATTTTGCCTATAGTAAATGCTGACAGAAATTTCTCTGATACTGTTCCACTGCAGCTGCCTCATTGTTCTGTTTTAACATAATCAGCACAGTGAAGAGGAAGAAAGGAGTGTTAATTTTATAGCAAATAAACTTTAATTGGGTCTTTCATACTTTAGTACTGTATAATACATGCATATAATGGTCTCTGGAGTTAGTTCTGGTTGCATTAACATGGTGTCTCAGAAATTTGTCTTGGGTACCATTCAGCTTTGTGTCACTGTCTTGAAGCCTAAGCCAGAGTGGCTCCTGGGACACCACCAACCACCACTGGAGATGTCCCTGAGAAATCATAAGCATATCTGTAACAAAAGAGGCTTCTAAGTAAGGGAGCAGCTCCTCAAAATAACCAAAAAGGTCAAGGTGGGAACTGCCAAATGAGAAGTACGATGCAGAAGGAAAAATTCACTTAAGACTAGTGGTACCTCAGAAGCAGTTGTTACATGGAGGTGAGTTGTGGCTTGACTGACACTGATGTCTCAAAGCCACAGATGAAGCAGTCTGTAATCCATAGTGAGGAAAGCATGGCAGATCCCACTACTACATATTTTTAGTTTCCAGGTCATGGATTATTGCAGTTCCTGGTACAGGAATGAACATCCTTTATCTCTGTCTCCACTTACCCCTTTCTCTCCCTACAGATGGGATGCATTAACATAGCAGGATTTTGAGACAGCTAAACTTTGTTTATGGATGGAAAAGATATAACCTTGCTAAAACAGGGAAAGCTCTATTCAAGGCATGTGTGGGAGGCAGTGCAGCTACCTCCTCCTTCCTCCAAAACCTCAAACACCGCTATGTTGTTTATACCAATTGTAAGTAGGAGATGCTCAGATGATTTTCAGTCCTTAGATATTAAGAATGAAGATGAATATTCTCTCTCTTTAAATTTTTACTTTCCCGCACAAGTTGTACCTAAATCACAGACATAGCATTAATATGGATAAAGGTCACATTACCTATCCTTTGTGTCCCAAGGTGATGTATATCAGAATTAAAGTCATAACTAGGCTGTTCCTAAAAACCTCCAAGGCTAGAGACTGTAGACAATCCCCTCCAGGTTTAATTATCCTTCAAGTTAGATTATTTCTTCAGAACGTCTCATCTTTCTAGTTACTAGATCTCAAACCACTTGATGCTAGTTAATTCTCCTTCCTTCTAAAACATAGACGTTGAAGATACGACATGGTACCGCAACTTCCAAATTAAATCAGATTAAAAATACTGCGAAAATGCAATGTATTAGGCTTCTGTTTGCTTACTTGAAGAGGCAAGACTCATCAACGAACCAAGTGCAACACCCAAAAGAAACATCCTCACTGATATTTTATTGTTAAACCCAGACAAAAAGAATAATTTATCTGATTAGTTTCAACTTTGTTTAATTAATTGAGCTAATTCTTTGCAAATAGTTCTCAGTTGTCAGCGTATTCCCAAGCACATTGTGGCAAGTATTAATTACTTCAAATTCAATTTGCTTTGCTTGATTGACCAACAAGGCCACAGTGCTCTGTGTTTTTGCATTTGAAAGAGGGCGACAAACCAACTTTTCAAAGAAATGCAATATTGCTTTGCCCAAATATCCTGCAGCCATCAAAAGTTTGTTCTTTACAGAAAATGGGCAGTGGAAAACAAAACAAAGCAAAAAATATCCTCTTCCTTTTCTTGACTACTGTACTGACTGATCCTCTTCCTGCCTTCATCTTCCAAACTAATTCAGGATATCACAACACACAAACAGGTACTTTTTGATGGGAAAATTATGAAGCCAAGGAGTAAAGTACAACAAAGTAAACAGCTGTTGCCAGTCAAGGCTGGAGAAGAGAATCAAAATTAACATTGAATTTGTAAATTTAGCAAATCTATTCTGAGAATTCGAAATGATGATTCACTCCCCGCCTCTCTAACTTCCGATACGCCTTGAAAGAAAGTTCATTTGGCTTAAGCTGGGCCCTCCATCATTTTTCAGTAAAAATATCCCACAAGTGTTGTTTTTCCAAAGATGAGACCCCGAACTACAGGTCTAAATACACATCATGGGCTGTTGCTTTTATCTTTCATGATATTTTATTAGTTAGTCTATTTGACCTCTACTGTAACTATTCATTTACTATGCATTATTCCTCCCTACTTACTTTGTTTCTTTGATTACCCTTAGAGATTTAACTTTTCATGCCCTGGAAAAGTCTTACCAGGAATAATCATCAGAAAAAGCAGTAGGATCCATGACTGGCCCAGCTGAGCAGCCCAGTGCACCCAGCTGGTGCTAAGCAAGACCAGCTTCCACCAGCAGTGCTGGGGAACACCAGCCCAATATGGCAAACAGCCTGGGAAAGCAAAGAGTGATGCAAGATTTCACCACTGAGAAAAAGTGATTCTGATCCCATTCTTGACCTCTTTTTTTTGCCTCATCACTTATTTGACTTGCCTACCTTCTCCTTAGATTGACATTCTCTTTCTTTTTGTCACCTTATCCACACTTTTTTTCCCAAGTATTCTTGGAGATGCCCTTTTCATGCAAGCCCCAGTCTCTGTAGTGTCTCTCCCTCATTTATAAGTACTCTTTTTCATCTTTTCTCCTCCTTTCTTTCTAACCCTTTTTTAGCCTTTTGCCTTCTCTCACAATACTTCTCTGCCCTGTAACTTGCCACTTTCTGCTCAAAAAGGAAACCATAAATCAATATAATGCACTGTGGAATTGCTGGCTTTCTGAATCATTTAAATTCTGCCTTCATAACAATCAATTAAAAACTGCACTATCTCAGCTGGAAGGGAGAAAAAGTGCATTGCAAGCATTTGCTTCACATACTGTTTGAGAGCAGTGGCACACGCAGAGCTTCAGTGACTGACCACATCCAGACACACACACAGTCCAGTGGCACTTGAAAATACAGGCGGTGTGTTAAAAATCACAGTCATCTCTCTTAAGGTTTAGATCTCCTTTCACTGTCAAGGGAACAAGCAGAAAGGAAAAACTAAGCATTTGTTGTTTTCATTTCACATTTTATGCTCCTCAGAGAGGCATTTTTTCCTCCAGAATATTATGTCAGATGACAGAAATTATATTTTGCCACACAGCAGTATTGATTGAAATTATTCCACAAACTGCTAAAAGGTCGGGCTCTGAACATATTACTCGTATCCTCATTGGTGGACACATTTGGCCACAACAGTGCCAGACTGGGTTTTTATTTTGGCTGAGGAAGGGTTATTCTCCCTGTACAGACCCACACTCCTGCTACATCAGCTCAGCAGTAGAGCCCAGAAGCAAAGGTAGCAGCTGTGGGGTGGGAAGGAGCCAGCACTGACTATCAGCTGGACAGGAGCCCCATCCTAGTCCTTGCAGCAGGTCCTGATTATTATACAAAATACAGCCTGGGTAGTGTTGATTCAGCCACCAGTCACTCAAAAAAAGCAGTAAGAAATTTGATTTTAAAAAAAGAGCCAGTGCCTGCAATAGCAGAGAGGAATGAATAGATTTGCATTCATAATAACTCTTCAGTTAAGTGCCAAAGCTAGGTGGGACTAACCTGGACCCTTATCTTTACAACAAGGTAAATATGAGTCAGTGTGTTAGTAAAGGACAAGACTTGCTCCATTGGAGAAAACATTTTCCTTTTCAGGAGAAATGGGTTTTTAAAAAACCTCATGCTCTTACATTACAATTTCCCATGACAGAAGTTTATGATCCTAAAGTCCGGGTGCATCTTACATAATTATTTAGTACATCCTACTAGAAAGGCATCCTGTTGCTGTTTGGTGTTCAGGCTAAATTCTAGTTGCTCCTTTGATGGCAAATGAGAGATATAAATCAATGGCAATTGATCAGTAATTATACAAAATTACTGTATGTTTTTGTGGTGTCTTTAAAGAAAGTGTCACTTTGCTACTCAGCCTGACTAATTTCTGGCTCATGTTGAATTTTTGTGCCATGTTTGCAGCTCGTTCAAGCCACACGCACAGATATCTCACCACTTCACCCTGGTTTCAGAAACAAAAAGGAGAAGAAATCATGCCTTCTTCGAGCTTCTCCAGTACCTTCCAAATTGCCTTGGGGTGTCATGACTTTTCCAGAATAAAACCAGCCCTGCAGGTTGAGCTAATAACACAGCCCAAATCCCACTGCCCATCCCACCACTTTAGGTGAGTCAAGGTCTCTTACTCAGCCTCTCAGATTGCCATGCTGAGGTAAAGCCTGGGGCAAAAGAAGTTTTAAAGCTTCGGTAGGCTGTTCAGTCCTTGTCTTGTTTCTTGAAGACCAACCCAACCCAAGGACTTTGGAGACAGAACAAATGCACATACATACACAAATCTGCACTCTGAAAAATGTTCTTATAGCACAAATCCATTTCAAATTTTTTTTTTGTTTGGGGTTTGTTTTTGGTTTTTTTTTTTTTAGTCAAACTGTGTGTGCTGAAATACAGATTGCTCATAGCATATCTGCTTATTTCCACTTTGAAAAAAATGAATTCAGCCTGAATATTATCCATTTGTTTCTACTCTGCTTCAGCATCAAGGGGAATTTTAGTGGAGAAATGGAAACAAAAAAACCAACTGAATATAACCAAACCATAAAACAGCGTTATCTCTTCTGGAACATCAGATCAACACATAAAGCAATGAGAGGATCCCTTTCAGCATAGACGTAATGTTCCCCATGGCTTCCTTAATGCCAGCTCTGTGCATAGCTATAAAATAATATCAGCAGAAATGGGTATTACCACAACCATTAGGCAGCATTTTCTGATCATGCAGTCTTGCTCCATTAAGGCCAGGGTTAGACAGTAGGACAGCAATGCATCTGAACGCTATTAGCAGCACCAGCTGACTTCATTATATGAATCTGCTTTAGTGAAGGCAGCCAAAAAGCCAACTGGATCTTATCTTGCTTTCTAGGCATTTCTAATAATTATATGATACAACCCAAGCCCAATACCTTACCCTACTTCAAGCACTCAGCACTATTTAACAGCTGCAATCACTCAGTTGCAGATGAAATTTGGGCAAGACCAGCAGTACTAATTGCAGTGGAAGTAATGGGTGGAAGCAGTTTGTCTTTTGCATTTTTACACTTCAAGTGTAGAAATTGTTTAACCCTTACTATAATTTTATGATTATTTATATTCCTGCCATACTTAAGGAAATAAACTGATTTAGATGTAGCCCCTTTGGTATTGGCACCCACTGTTCAAGAACAATCTTCCTCTCTAGGAAGCTCAGAGAGAAGAGGCAAAGAAGGAACAACTTGGTATTCCTGAGATGCAGATAAAAAATCTTTGTCGTAGAAAACCAAGGAAGATATTTCATCAGCAGACACATCGTTCCCTCCTCCTTTGTTTCAAAGGCATCTAACATTTCTTTTTGAGAATAAAGTTCTAAAACCAAGTTAACATTTGGACTTAGAAGCATGTTTTATTTTCTTAAGTACCAAATGCTCAACTTTGGGTGAGATCATTTGCATCTTTGCTAAGCAGGATCATCAAGCCCCCAAACGGATTTAGGATCTTAACTTCAGTTAATCTGCTTGACAACTTTGAAATCAATCTGCCATCTGGTACCCAAATATATCCAGAGAATAAAAACCCCTTTGGCTGTGAGTAGAGAAACAATAGGTCTGTAACCTTCCCCTTCTCTCCTTCTGCCAGGAATAAATGCAGAATCTTTTGTTGTTGTATTTTAATAGTGTTTTGATGCACCAGAAACAATGGGAGTCATAAGTCACAATAAAAGGCTATGAGAAATGTAGCAGAAGGAAATTAAAGATGCCTTTTTTTTTTTTACTTTCATGAGAAAAGTCAATATTTTTTTTTCTGCAGTCTTTTGTGTTTTGTATCTACCTACTTAAGGAAAGGCACGTTAGGCTGCCTTTCTTCCAGGTTTTACTTATATTTGGGCAATTCCACACATGCTAGTGACTATTAACAACCTCTAACTTTAGGCAATTTAGCATCTAGCTTGCATGACCAGTCTAGCTAGGATCCCTGACGAGTTTAATGGGAAGAGAGTCATTCTCCTTCAGATGACAACTCCCTGAATGTACCTAACCTTTCCCAAAATCATAGAATGGCAGGGTTGGAAGGGACTTTTAGAGATCATCTAGTCCAACTCCCCTGCAGAAGCAGGTTCATCTAGATCAAGTCACATAGGATCATGTCCAGGTGGGTCTTGAAGACCTCCAAGGAAGGAAACTCCACAACCTCCCTGGGCAACTTGTTCCAGTGCTCCTGAACCTTTGTGTCCTTAATTCTCTCAGACTACTTCTTTTCCAGCCGACTGTTTTTGGTGGCTAGGCACCAGTGCCTTCCCAGAAGTTCTTCCTCTGATACTAGAGCAATTTAAAAAGATCTTGCACGGTTCATTGGGAAATAATCAGGCAACACCAGAGACATGCAGCAAACATACGCCCACTGCCCATATTACTCTGAATTCCAGAGCTCTTATTTAAGTGTAAACCAGCTTTTCTGAAGTAACATTGTGGGTGCTGTCCCCAAGATATTCTTCCGTCAATAAGGACACATGATCATAAATTAAATGAAGTACACTCCATAGCAACCATGAGGAACAACACCACTTCAAATACTGCCAAAATGGAAAAATATCCAATTTAATATTGCAATACATTATCTGTTAATTAAAGAGCAAGGGCTAGTTTCAAAAGGAAACTACTAAGGTTTGAAAAATATGCCAGAGATAATGTATTCCATGCATTGCTAATTATGTGGGCATCTTTTAAGACAAGCCAGAATTAATTATGTATCAGACCCACCCCCAGTATCAGGAAATAATTGAATTTCTTACAAATTTTTGGCACAGTAAGAGACATTGTGTGGACTGCACACCCTGTGCTACATTACATACTGTGGTGGAAATGGGCTTGCATCCTGCAGTTGATGGGAAAGCTTCTGCCAATTAATACTGTTAATACATGTTAATTTAAGATTTCCCTTTCTCAACTAATTGATATCTGATTAAACCCAGAAGAGGTTTTTTAAAGTGTTCATTAAATAGATAAAATTTCTTCACAAGTTTTGTGTTTTATATAAGGCCACAATCACAAAATATGTAGCTCATGTAATTTCCAAATCATTATAAGGTAATTGGTCTTATCAGTTACATGCTAATTAAACTTCACTGACTGCTCTTTCTGCAATCAATTGACATTAGATAGATGCATGGTACCCATCTCGTTATGTTAAAATGGAATAGCTAAGGCATTTTAAACACAGCATGGCAGATAGAAAGGAAAAGCATGTCCACTCTGTTATGTGGACAGCACCTGTAGCTCTCAGAACTAGAACAGAATAAAAAAAAGATCCAACAAAGTGCCCAGAACAACCAGACTTTAGGAGAGGCTTCAAAATGGATCCCAAAGTTTGGATTAGCACAGGAGTTTTGCCTGCCCTGTGCTCTGTTCAGTCATCGTCATATCATCATTAATAACGAGCTTGAATGGGTTTACATTTGCTTTAGTGTATCCACAATCCACTGAAGTTCACAGCATTCCAAGAACATGATTTACATAAGATGGTTGATTGTACATAAGGGACAATGTATTTTTAGAGTCCTACTAAACTAACTGCTCGTCTGTGTGCTGCTTCTACCACACAGTAGCTAAGAACTTGTAATTTCCATAGGAAATAAATCTCCCATGTTGATAAGAAACAAGGGAGAAAACACTGATGCTTCCCAGTTTGGATATGCTTTCCCTACCTAGCGACATATTTTTACACTATGATAAGGACAGTGTGATTTGGTGCCATTACATGATGGGGAAATAAAAAGGACTTATATCCACTATGAGATTCACTGGCTTTTGATCAGGACTAGCATGATTGGATGAGAGAATGTTGGAAAACAAAGCAAAAGAAATTACAGTTGTTCCTAATAAAAGAAAATATGAGAAAACATCAGCTGCTGTAATGACTTTTTCAAGCTTTATATCTGCTAGCACATCTTTTCTCCTGGGCTGTGCTTAGTGTTGCTTCTCTCTGCTGGATTTTGTCTAGGTGTCCAGAGTGAAGAAAAATTAAAATCAATTGCCTTTCAAGGAAAGGGGAGGGAAAAGAAAAAGAAACATAAGCAAGCTTTCCTTTAGGTGTTCTCTGGGAGCTGTGTTTTCACTCCTGTCTCCTGAAGGAGAGAAATCCTGCTGAGCCGCATGAGAGGTTTGCCTGAATACAAATTGTGGGATTTGATCTTAAAGCCTATCAAATGGGCTGGAGTAGAGCTCTGCTGTGCCCAGATGCACAGCTGTGAGGAACGATGCCATTCCTCACCACCCAGGGATCAGTCGAAACCCAATGTGGGAACATACCAGTGTGTACTCAGAGCACGTCCTCTGTTCGACACCATGGGAGCCTGCGTCAAAATAAGCAGATCAAATCTAAGGAAACACAGATTTCTAATTCCCAGGGATCAGGTCAGTGGCCATAGGTTTGGGGTTTGTTATTTTTTTCCTTTGGGTTCTTTTTTTAAAATTTAGTTTGAAAAGAATATAGATTTTTACAAATAGATACTCTTTAGATACTGATTCCCCAAGATGATATTCCAGTAGTGTTAACAAGCATCTTCTCAGTTCAGAGTTGAAAGCCAAGAGTAAGTATTATTTTTTTAATGAAAGCTGGAGAATTAGTAGGAAGATCTAGAAAACATGTCATAGTCAATTACTAATGTGATGCTCTTAGAATACAATTAAACATGGATGAGTATTTGCACTCAAGTCATCTTAAAATAGCTAATCGGTCTGTTCAAGACAAAGCTCATTTCTAAGACCTATGTGAACAAAATCCTTTTTAAAAGATCTTAAAAAAAAAAAGGGAAAAGAAAAGAAAAACAATTCTCAACCATGGCTGCAATTATCATCATCTTACAGCACAAGGAAGATAATTATTTGCCTGAAAGCTAAAAAGCTAAAAGCTTTATGTTGCCTGTCAATGCCTTAAAACTAATTGTTGAGCCTTACAATGCTTAAGCAGCAATTACTCTCTCTCACATTGGGTTTAAAAAGAATTGTCCAGATTTTTTACCTCCAGAACAGCATATCTAAACAAGTCCTCTAAAATCAGCAGGGGTCGATGGTGTTGGCATCTCTTTGAAAGAAACCACAAGCATGCAGACTGTCTGGAAAAGCTGTTGGTTACATGGAGACTCGTCTGGGTTTTGGTGCTGCTTTGCCTCTTTGTGGCCTTTGGATGTTGGTGGCTTGAGCAATCCCCATGCCCAGCTTGACTATGACTCCTCATCTTCAAACATAAAGATAAGGTCAGCTGGAAATGTACTCCCACCCTTACCCTTTTCTTGCAGCACTGTTTGTAGAACCAGGGTTATGGAAATCAGAGGAGTTCGTGAGTTTTGAATTGCATCATGCTATTTATAATTAACATTCACCTCCCTGATATACACGTCACTACAGTAGGAACCCCTTTCCATTTGTTTAGAAACTGAAGTGGAAAACACATACCTTACTATGTGGTTATCTCCAATTTCAGTGCAAAATCTGCAAAGAGCTACAAAACTAGATACAATTTTATAGAACTATTACTATACATGTTTGAGGTTTTTTATTTCAAAATTATTCCCTTAATGGCATACTGATTTTATTTGCGCCTTGAATTTAATGGTCTCTTGTTTTAATCTTGCAAGAACTAACTAAAACCTCACTGTTTTTCACTGAGAAGCTCTAAGAATGCAATCTGCTTACAGGTATTGTATGCTATAAGATGTATTGCTGTTATTATTGCCATTATTAGAGGTGTATGTTATGGTGCAGATGTCACTTGATCTATCTTATGGGAACAAAACAAGAAACCAAGCCCTTTCCCTTTCTGTCACTTTTCCCTTTCACCATTTCTTTTCACATAATTTTTCATTCTTTTCAATAATTAATTGTTTTTGTTTGGAGGAGAGGAAGATGACAGCCCCAGTCATACTGTCATCTCAGACCATTTCAGCAGGAGGACTGTGAGCCCTTCAAGCAAGCTAGGACCTGGCTAAGTGTGAAGTGGCAAATATTTCAATTTAGTGCTACATAAATCAGCATTTCCTTGTCCTCTTCTATATGCCTGGCATACTTAATTCCTCATACAACCCTTTGCACTTACATATTTGTCAAATAAACGTGACTACCACTGTCTTTAGCATAGCAGCACAGGGGAATTTAGCAAAGCTCCATAAAGAGAAGGTTAACTGTCATTTTTACTGATATATCTTCATTTTCAATTGTCAAACAACAATTTGGACAAAAAATCTCTGCTGCATTTCAGCTTTTATATAAAATTTCAATTCAGGCTGTTCACCACTTTTAAAAGTTGAAAACAGGTAAAATATATTGTTACAGTCAAAATAGAATAAACTTTAGAAACATTTAATTGAATAGTTTTTCCTTTCTTTCCTCCTGAGGACCATTTTACAGCCTTCTGTGAGTAACAGGATCCAATACAAATATACATCTTAAGTACACCACTGCTTTACACAACTGCACGCTGTTTTCTCTATTATTTAATAAATTGTCCTTCCTAATATCAGTTGTCCTGCATTCACCTAATTTCATTTTTACTTGCTACCTGTGCTCCTCAGAAATCTGATTTTGCTTGAGTTTTCTATCATGAATTAGTTTACAGGTTTCTAGCACAAATTTGGGATGAGTGTAGGTAAAACTGAGCTGTTCAGCTTTTTAAGGTAACCCCTAAGGCCACAAGCAACAGCATGGATTCTTATTCCAGTCCACGGCAGTTATTTCTCTCTATTGCTACTGATGTGCCTTCTGTGACAATTTCAAGCTATTTTCTTTATCTTTCTCCCTTCCTTCCACTACGCATAACTTTTAGCACTACACAGTGTATAAAACTGACAAAATTGTCACAGGATTTAAATTAAAGGTTGTTGCCAACTTTTCACCTTCAAATGAATGTAGCTTTTAATAAATTATATCAAGCCTAGGAGAGGTACCATCGTGATTCACTCTGGAACATCTTGAGTGCTGGGGTATGCCAACAGAAATAATTAACTTTAACAAGGCTCTCTATTAAGATGCAGCAAGCATGATTAAAGGAGCTGCAGTTTTGAACAAATGGTTCAACATGTTGGTGTCAAACGGAAGCATTCTCCCTCCTCTGCCGGCTTGGCAGCCATTGGACTTCATTATGAGGAGCAAAACATAGAAGCATGCAGACAGGTGCACAGCAGCATTAAGGACTCCATAACAAGGCAGAGCAACAGCTTAGTTTTGCTGTTTGAAGAACAGAGACAGAAAAAGACCATCCAGAGCCATGAAAATTATTTGGGGTGAGCATTCGTTAAAAATAATAATAATAGTAAATTTAATGAAAATACTAGCAGTTCACAGTGTGAGAGCTGGCTCAAAAAATAAGGGAATTGCCAAAATATATTAAGTGATTTGTGTCTGTTGTCTCACACAAGCCTGTGGGGATGTTTAAAAGGAAATTGTGTCTTGACTTGGCAAAGCAACAACTCTACTTCCCAGCTTAAAACAAAATTTAAGAATCTGACTATTGATATCTCATGGTTAAAGACCAATTTCCTGACGCTACATGTGTATTTGGAAGCTTAATTCCCACTGAAATCAAATTACCGAAATTCATCTCAAAATGTCGCCTTAACTTACAGTTTTGAAAGTGCAAAATAATAACCTTTGGAAATGCATGGGCAGACATTTTAAATTCTTGCAAATTGCTTACAAAAAAATGCTTGGCATTAACTGGATTTAGGCTTGTTCTCATAAATGAGATTCATCAGAAGGCTTAATGCTATCATACTTCAATATTGAAGCAAGAAATGACATGGAAGTATTTAAGATGTGTATTATTGATAAAGGGAAACATTGCCTTGGTGGGCATTCCCATGTGTCTCAAGGAGTGGCTGCCAAAGTGGCCTGAAAGACACTGGCAAAGCCCCACAGGAGGATGCAACACTGTAAGTATACATGGTGCATGTACGAGGCAGGATGGGAAAGCCTTCCTTCAAATCGTCCATCCCTGAATGAGTCAAAATTTCCATTATTTAGATACTCACCACATAACGGTCATGGATGTTGAAGTCACACCTGGAGATTTCAGGAACAAGAACAATCAGGGTGCTGTAGTATTAGATAGTTGGCAAACAAACTTCAAATCATCTTCATTGAGGCCCTAAGCCACTGGACTAGACACATTTGGACAAAAATGTTCTTCCTGACAGTGTGTTCAGATGAGTACAAAACCAGAGCACTCCTTTAAGGTTAGTGAGACACTATAAAGCCAAGAAACAGCAGTTTTTCATGTGAAATCTGTCCCCCGTATATGAAATGAAATCAGGCAATTGGTCAGGAAAGGTACAAGGGCAAAGAGCAAGCAAAGATGTCATCTGCTGCCATGGGGAACGTGAGTCATAACACACTAATGATGTTAAGTGCCATGTTTATTTTCCCATTGTAAAATGACACTTGCCCATGAAGAACTGCCTTTCTTTATATAAAGCACCTTTCAAACAAGTTCATTACAAAACCATCTGAGCACTCCTGACAGTCAAGCTGGTGTGTGAGACAATGTCAAATTATTCATCGTGAATAAATTACCCGATGAATATAGTCTCTGTTTTTCTCTCTATATATTTTTGGGGTTTTTTTCATCATTTTCTCAAGCACTACATAATTCCAGCAAATTTCTCATTGACTAAGTAACCCACGTGAAAAAAAAAAATGAGGTACATTACTGGAATATTTTGAGGCTGTGGATAGAGCAAGGGCCTCGGCAAAGGACTGTGAACAGAGAACAGTAACAAATCCCCAGTCCCACTAAATCTATAAACAAAATTTCCAAGACAAATACTTGTCAGGAAGGGAACTGTAAGATGAGCAACACTTTTGGTTGAGTCGGTGACTAAATTAAAACTAGATTCAGGTCTTCTGGAAGCTGCTAGACTAATAGTACAGGCTAGGAGTAAATTAGGAATAGTAAAACTAGGAGATGAGTAAAGAAAACATGGATGATTTGGGGTAGCCTTTGAGGACCAGCAGTGAACACAAAATCAAGTTGCAGCTACATTATATTGACTATGTGATTTTCATCCTCCAGATTTTTTTCCAAATTTCAAAGAGATTTCTGTTGCATTCTTTTTGATGAAATGATCTAAATAAGAGAATGAAGAAAGGTAAAAAGTGTGCAATTACTGGAAAACAAAGAAATAGCTTCACCCTTTCTTTTCAAAGAAATAGTCTCCAGCATTCACAAAAACGCAGTAGCAAGAAAGACGCAAGTAGCTTTGGTTGCATACGTGTCCCAAAGCTGGCTTTCAAGCAATTTTGCACTGTATCCTATTCACAGCATTTGCCTTGTTGGCTGAAAGTTTTTCTATTTCTATTTGTTTTCCTTAAATGAGCAATTAGTCAAATTTGAGTTAATGAAGCTTGCTTAGTCATCCAAGATCTGTAAAACTTTGCAAAGAGTCAGCATCTTTGCAACCTTTGAGACTGAGGCAGTCTGGCTTGATAGGCTTTGCTGACTGGCTTCTCCCATCATCTGAAATCCCATTTATCAGTTCATTTCAGGCATCTTTTGAAATGCAAGAGAGATGAAGACAGAAGACAGTTGTCCTGTCAGGGTAGTTTATATCAGTTCCTTTAGACTAAAGATTGAGAGATCTAATCATCTCTATTTGAGATGACAGTGAAATACACTCTCAAATCAATAATGATCAGGGGACAGATTAAGAGCATATCTGAGAAAGGGCTATTGCTCTCAATACAGCAGTTTGGAATTGGGGTCAAGTCCACAAGGAATTATCACATGTATGGGATAAAAACTGAAAGTGCTGCTCTGATCAATAGGAGTTTGATGGCCTGGAACACTTTCAGGGGTAAAATAAAAACCTTCTTCGTTCTGTGAGCTCCAGTTGCAGAAGGAGTGAGAGATGCTGGAGAGTTTTGAGTGGAAAAGGCAAATGTGGTGTCCGGCTCACAACAGCTATTGCCAGTCTTCATTCCAAATATTGATCTCCCAGGGAAAGAGGGAACTCCATACACAGATATCCCATACACAGATTTCACAGATGAAGAGCAATCAATTTGTCAGCATAATCCCACTTCAGTAATAGAGTTATTCTAAAAACAACACAGAAGTATCTTTGGACACACATACTCTCAAATAAAGCAAAGGCTTAAGTGTGCCTTGATATCCAAGCCAAAGTCAGCATAAAACATTGTCATTAATCTTTTCATTCATATTTTAAGAACCAACTCTCTTGAAGGAAAAGGAAGAATGAAAAAATTCCTCCAAACATTATGAGTCTGTATTTCTTCAGACACTGGTAACAAGAAGTGGTTGGCATTCCATTGGGCAAATGGGACTGAACAATCAGTCCCTAGAACCAAATTGATGGACCTCTACATAGTAATTAAGAACTAAATTCTCAGACTGAAGGCTATAGCAGATTCCTATTTTTAGTGCATTATTCATGGCAATGTACAACCAAGACACATGGATTATAGGATTACATATTCACATTCTCTCTCCTGGGATGATGGAATCTGAACTAAAGTCAATGTAATGTGCTACCTCCTCCTTTCCATTCCAGTCTTCAGTCTCTCCACATCTCCATCTGTTTTGAGGCCATATATTGTCACCTTTTGTAGTGCTTCCTCCTGTATACATCCGTTCACAAGCTGAAATGTATCTAAGAAATCAATTAGCTCAAGCAAATTAACCATGTGGCCTTACACCTACCTTCTGCATTTACTCCTACCTTCTCCATTTATCTCCTAACTCCTCACGAGGCCAGTGCCTCTTCCCTGCCATGCAATCATTGATCTCCTGAAACAGTTTTAGAAATCCTGTGTGACAGGCCAGGATGATGCCAAATGTAGTCAGGGACTCAATCCCTTTTCAATTCTGTGAGAAGGAAGAGCTTTCTCTTTTGAAGTCCTAAATAGATTTGTGGTCTGTCCTCAGTGTCCAGTAGTTCAAATACTTCCACCACAGAGGTTTGCAATTAACCTGTTTTGGGGCCAGATTCTAAAATTGTACCAAGTACTAACTGAACAAGGAAATAATTTCACTTTTGAATTCTGGAATATTTTCCTCCACATCAAGGAAGAGTTAAGTATTTTTGCATCCTATGAGCTAGCAAATTTGTACAAGAATAAAGTTTTTCTTTCCTTCTGATTTCTCCTTTTCAACACACAGAGCTAAATCAGTTCCTTTCTAGTATTTTCTCTCCCTGGTTGGTATAATCTGTGCTAGACACTCTCTAAAGAATTAAATTTTAATATGAAAAAACATGCCTCTTACCTCTTGTTAAGCAGAGGCATGACTACAGATTAATCATAGGTTGTTAAATATATCAACTAATACCTGTAATGAACAAACAATCAATGTTCAGTCTGCATTTTCAACAAAAACAAGAGTCCATGCCCCATGGTAATTCATGGTAGAGGTTTTTTTTATTCCCCTCCCCATATGTTTTATCAGGGAATAGAAAGAAAACAGACACAAGCTTCCAGCTTTATACTCAAAGGAGTACATTTCCTCTCCCTCTTCTTTTACAGTTATCTGAGCCTTTAACAAGGTCTTATGTAGTACCAACAGACTCTTCTCAGCTATTCTGCAAAATAATGTCTAAAATCTGCAAACCCATTTCTAGGTTCAGATACCTAAAAGATATTTACCTAATACCCTCAAACCCCACAAATATTAGGAGCTACTATTCTCATAGCAGCTGCTTTGTTACATGTCATCCTTATGGGCTATGCCAGCCACAAATATATCTTGGGAAGTAAACTGAATTTAAGGTGATTTCATACACAAACAGATATTTGCTGAAGAGGGATATAGTCTGTAATCCACTGGCTTTAGTTATATACAGCAAGTGACTTTTTTCCAGTACATATTTTTTTGGCAAGTCTTTGCTGCATGAGCCATTTCTAGTTACCCAGAGCAATTCTTGTAGAAGCTGTTTGCTAAGAACTGCAAGGGCCAAGGGATGATGAGGTTTTACAGCCATTGTAAGGGCCCTTTGGGAAAACACAAATCAAGACTTTTTTCAGTCACCAGACACATGTATAACCATAAAGCTGAGAAAACATTGTAAAACCTTATCCCATCAACCGTGAACACAAAGTTAGAAGAGTTCTTTCACAAATCAGCTCCTTCAGATTCACTGGTTTTGACTTTTACTTATTTCTTTGCTTGTTATTCTTTCACAGTTGGATACGAGCCTGATAGTTAAAGTTTTCTCTGGGGCAGCAGTACCCAAAATAAGTAAATGAGCAAAGCTACTATCCAGTGGAGAGGAGATGGATAGCAATGTGTTCTGCTCGTCTGCTGAGTGCCCTCTGAGGCTGGGATAACAGCAGCAGGACTAAACTGACCTATTCTCCAGTGGCAGGTGTTTGCAAAGCTTTTGAGAGGCTGGGGAAATGAAATGTGTTTTCTGAGAGCTCACAATGAAATCATACAAAGAAGGGCTCTTATTATACTGTCATCCTATATTGCACCAGGTTTGGAAATGGAGCACTTGTGCCTCAAGAACAACAATTTCCGATGTACTTTTAAATGCCCTCCTTAATCATAGCTTCACATAAGAAGTAAATCTCAAAAATTCACACATAGTGCAATTTAAAAAGTGTTAAGCTAACAGTGCCCAAAATTTTGATATCAGAAGACTGTAGTGCTGTCTAATGAATAGCTCTACCATCTCATCAAGCCACAGGAAACATCGTTCTGATGCAACCAAAGTGTAGGTGAACACATTCCTGTTTTTCTCCCATGGCCCAGGATTTTCTAGTCAACCTCAACCCTCTCCCATCCCCCCAAAAAAAGAACAGATAAAGGTGAACATGTAATCTGAGGTCTGGGAGCCTGCTAAGAGGAGCATTAGGACCCAGCGGCAAACCTGGTGTAGTTGCTCTGGTAGATCCAGTCTGTATGACAGGATTGGGACCTCTCTGTTGACATAAACTACTTGCAAAAAAAACCAAAAGAGGCTTCAAAAGAGAAAAAAGTCTTTTTTTCTAAAATCGAGTCCCAGATCTCCTGGATTTATTTGTTCTAACCAAAGAGAAATCATTGCTGATATACCATGAAATGCAAATGAATAGTAGAGGTTTGTTCCTAATGCCTAATAAGGATGAGTTACTTTCTGGCATTAAGTGATATTACAATAAAACCTAAAACCTTTAGCCCAAATTTTCTCAGTGTATTATCTTTGATTATTTAATTTTCATGTCTGAATCAAAGATCTAAAAGGAATTACCACCCCAGCACAGTGCTAGGCTTTACTCCAACATCTCATCTAGCAGTAGCAAGAAAAAGAGGAAGAAGCAAAATCTCAGCCACAAGCCCTTATGAGCTCTTCCTCCAGAGGTTTCCACTGAGCCCTCAAAGCTATAGAGGGTTTCGCCTGAAGCCTAGTAATTTATAATTGTGCTTACACATTGTTTTTATTATTATTATCTCTTGAATATTGTTATTTGTACCTAGTCAGTGTTCATGTGAAAAGTTCTTGAATTTTTCCTTGTTTTTATACTTGGGCTGAAGACTTATCAAAAGGCTCAGAAATGTAAAGACACTTCTGGTAATTTTGGCAGATTCAATAAATTTGAGACAGAAAATTCAAGTTCATACTTTTTTTTTTCCATTCCCTCCTCTTTGCTGGGGAAGGAGAAAAGTGGAGGAAGGATCAAGAATTCTTGTTGTTGAAAGTTCCTTTGAGATACCTAATGCATGCATTTGCAGGAAAATTGAAAATCTTACTTTAAAGAGTTTGCTTCAGCAACGCTTTGCCTCCTTCCTTTTCCCTCAAGTAGGAAACCTGGAAATATAAACACAGAAAAAAAGCTTTAGCAAAGCTTTCGAAAGGTAGAAGGGGTCTTGCACTGAGAAACAGTTTATGATGCTGATTGAAGTCTCTCTGGAAAACACTCCAGCTTTTGCTGGGCAGGTAAAGCTTTTAAAATGCCTGTATTAGCACAGCATCTAGAGCCTTGTATAGAACATAACCATGTTTTTTCATGAGCATACCTGCTCCTTGCACAGAGATAAAATAGAGGGACACTAAGCCTTTGGAGAGTGCAAGTTTATAATGGATATCCTAAGGAAAAAGTATGCACAAAGATACCACTGAAATATTATCTGTAACCTACCTTACTTCCAGCTTCCATAACAGCTAAACATGCCAGAATCCACAATGTGCATAACCTCACCACACCACGGAAATTGCTATGGACACTTGGTGAATGAGATGCTCAAGTCTGCGTATGCCGAGGGTTAGATTTTTCAAAAGGGTAAAGTCACAGCAGGGAACTGAAAGCAGTCTCATGAATCCTAAGCTTATTTTTTTTCTGGACCAGTCAAGTAATTTTATCAGTTCTGATTTATTCCTATTAGAAAAACAAAATACAACAAAAGAAAGCACCAACAAAGTACTCATCTCCTATTGGTACAAATTCTTTCACTTAACTCATAATTTCACTCCTTCAGAGAAAATGCATTTTTGTCCAAGCTTCAGCTAAAATGTTCTGTAAGATGTAATATGAATACACATTCTAATAGTTGTCATATGCCTCTGTCTTTTCTATTTGGTGAAAATGGAAAAGCAAAAAAAGCTAATGAAGGGGAGCTGTGTATTTCACAATGTTGTATTCTGTTTCTGCAAACCCAAGGGAATTCAACAATACATCTAAAAATGAGTAGCATTTGGTTTTGGTGTTCTTCATTTGCAAAACTCTGAAATATTTTGAGCTTTACTCATATCACTAAAAGGAGAGATTTTCTGTATTGTGATTCATCTACACTCGGAGAAAGGCTTTTCATCATGGTCTCTAACCAGTATCACCATCATGTGCTCTTAGTTGAATGGAATACACTACACTATTATTAAAACCGTGATTCCTGTTAGAATGTCACTTAATCACCGCTCATTATTTTATTTCCTACATTAGGTCAGGAAAGGGTAACATAAAGGTGTCAACAACATGTGGGACGGTGTTAATATGCTTAGAGAGGCAGAGCCTCCAGTACCATTAACAGGATTTTAAAAGCAACTCATGAACTTTGTGTCTTTGAAGTGCTGAAGGCGATCAAGATTAACAATCCTCTATGCTGGATTTTTTTTTTTTTTTAAATACTCAAACGTCTGAGTAATTTATTGACTGAATTTTCAGCTTCATGGATAGTTCAAATGCATACAGATAGATTGTAAATAATGAAGGGTTCAGTAAGCAAAAAGAAAGAGATATGTGAAAATGAGAATTCAAAGTTATTAATTCCTAAAAGAAAGCAAAGTAAAAATACTCCTATTGAAAAATAAAAGATACAGACTAAAAATAGGCCTGTTCTTTGTATTTCATTAACTGATTCATAATTTCCTGTTTGAATCTGAAAATTTACTTGAAATGGAACATTAATTTCTCTAATGAAATAATGGAATAAAACTGAAACAATATTACACTTAATGATATTTTCTCCTGAACACACAGGTATAGTTCCTTATTTTTTTTCTTCTTATTCGTATAAAGAGCACAAGCTTTCTGCAAAGTAAATGAAAAAACTGATAGTTCCTTTGAGTGATTGGGAAGGAAGAGTACAGTGGGGATAAGAATACCCTGATGGTACTGTGTTCAATATTCAATCCAAAGTTTACTGGAAGAGGATATCCAGTACTATTCACTTACAGTAACTACTCTAAGAAAAAAGAATTTAGGGTGAACAAGTTGATTTTATTGGAGTCTTTTCCAGTGTATTACACTGTGATAGAATGCTCATTCATTTATGGAGAAACACATTTCCTGGGCTCAGTTTCAAAGGGGGTTGTGCTTCCAATAATTAAATTGTGTACAGAAGACAATCACTTAAATTCAACGCTGTTAATTTTATGCAGAATAGAACCCTATTGATTTCCTCCACTTTCTCAGCCCTCAGTTGAAGGTACATGTATCCCATCAAGAATATGGAACAGATTTTTCCATTAACTGGAAGTTCTAAAGAATGGTGCATGATGGTTGAGTCTACAATAAATTCATGTATTAGAAAGAGAAAGAAGAAAACAGGAATGGGGCAGTTTTCTGCAGATCATATGCTTCCAGTCATAGAGGGTATTCAGTAATCTACTTGGGAATTCACCCTGACATTTTCATTTTTATTCAGTCTGTGCTATTCCCTCAAAGTGTTCAGCAATTCTAACATTGCCAAATATAAGTCTTCATTCTTTTCTTGCATGGAAATTTTAATGAGCTCTAGAGCTGTTTCTTCTAACTCATCTCTCTTTCAATAATATGTTGTCACTATCACTTGAATGAAGTGCCACTACACAAATGGCCAGTTGAAGAGCATACAAGACGTTACGCGATTAGAATAAATGAACACACTGGCTACAGCAGTCTCCCAGGACTGTAGACCCTATTGTGACCTGTGCTTTGGGTCTGTACTCCATTCAGTGACCTGCAAAAGCAATGCAAAAAACCATGCCAGAAAAACAGATTACTCTGTCTGCCCTCACAGAGCTCAGCACTGATAGATCCTGGATGGTTAGGATGGAGCTTTTTTGCACAGTAAAATCTGCTCAAGCCAAGGGAGACATTCCAATTATTTCAAGTGGGTTGTAGGCTGGAGTTATAACTGAAGCTTCTCTCTCTGTGTTATTGCAACGTGAATGCTGACCCATTGTAGCAATCATCAGCAGTGCCCTTACTAGCTGCAATCATTTAAAACTCTTGAAAAGCATCACCCCATGGAAGTAATTTCTTTTCTCTTTTAGGACATAATTTATTTGTAAATCATTCAAGATTGCAAATATCACAAATGAGTTCTGCTTCTCATAATACAGTCATCTCATAGCTATTCAAAATAGGAAATCAAAACGTACAGTTAGAAGAACTACTATAATTCTCCCCTTCCTTTCCCAAACTCAAACAAATTTGAGTAATAAAGTTTTAAAAATACATCTTCTCCTTCTAAGAAAAGCACAACATGTTTGTTCAATTATACACAAATTTCATGAGAGGTTACACATGCTTCGGGAGAGATTACCTTTACAGCAAGAGCTGCAGTGCAACAAATTTACTAAATCAGATTTCAAGCATTTCAGAAGGAAAACCTTGAGAGACTGTCCAAGTTGTAGTAGTTCATAAATGATGCCATGAACAGATCAAGTTTCTAATGGACAAGGCAAGACTCTATGCCATATATACAAACACAAATCTGACCAAAAAGTGTCTTCAATCACATACTCCATTATGGGTATGTGAAAGAATGAAGACAGCTCATCTGCAATGAAATAACTCATCAGCTGAGTGTGGTGGAACACATCAGTAGGGTGAAATAAACGCAATTTTTTCACCAATCTCAGATTAAAACACAGGAAGCAGAGTTTTCTTTTTGGTTTTGGGTTTGATGGGGGTTTTTTTTGGTTTTTTTTCAGGGTGATTTTGCTGTTTGGATTTTTGTTTTTTTTTTCCTAAGGGCAGCTATAAAAAGTCTAGACAACATGGTCTACCTGGAATATCAGATGATATAGCAAGGACTGCATGTGCCATCCTTTGTTTGACTCAGTCTTTGAAAAATAGAGGTTTTTTCTTCCTCATGGGCTGATTAGAGTGATACCATTATACTTCAAATCCAATCTGTACCATCAGCATCAGCAAAAAGACTTGTTTAACTTATCAAAATCTACTCAGGCTAACCAGAAGTGATTAATCTACAGTGCATAAATATATTCAGAGGGAGAAGATATCAAGTGCCAAATGACTATTCAATATATCATAAAGACACAGTAACAACCAGTGGATGAAAGACAAAGCCTGACTCATTCAAATCAAAGTGAAGTACTAATTATTTAATGACTATAAGGGAAAATGGTGGCACAGGCTGGCTAAGAAGTTTGTAGCAATCACCTTTGTAGACATTAACAACGACTGATTGACTTAATGACAGAATCACTAGTCATAACCTTAAATTGGGATTAATGTCATTTGCATTTAAAATATTGAGAAACCTGCAATGCTGAGAGTGAAATCACTGATCCCAATGAGACTTTGGACAGAAGCAAAGTTCAAAACACTCTGCTTCAATGTCTTGAGGCTATGAGCTCTGCTGTGCATTGCAGCTCTCAACTAAGCCAAAGGAAAACAAAAACAACAAAAAAAATTAAAAGAAAAAACCTCTATGATGTGAAAACCCAAAGAATAGCATTGTAAGCACTGATTCTACTGTGATTCTGCAGAAAGAGTAGAATCACAAAGAAAAAACCATCAACAAAACCCCAAAGGCTGATAATACTTTAGATATTGGAACAGATTTTCAGAGCATGGAGTGTATATGGAGTTCTAAGCTTCACTGAAAACCTAGTCTGTGTTTTTTCATGTTTACTGGGATATCATTGTCCTTTAAACCTCAGACCATTTTTTGACACACTGAAACAGTATCTAATTTGAACCATAGAGAGCAGAATTATAGCAAGATTCATAGACTTTGAATTTCAAGACTCAGCCAAGAGCTGAATAAAAATATATAACAACAGAGCACACAGCCAATCACTACTCCCATCTTTGCACCCCTGGGGACCAATAAATTTTGAAATCATCAAACTATCTGATCCCAGTGGAAGAAATGCAATTGAAAGTCCATCCCCAAACTCTGAAAAACCAAAAAGCCAACCACAAAGCCATAGGACTAATATGTGAGGTTATTTAGCAAATCTCTTACTTCAGGGAAAAAGACACAGAGAAAGGATGGCTGATGAAATATGACAAATGTGGAAATCTAGATTGAAAACAGGTTGTGTGTGGCCCACAGCTTGTGTACACTCTCTTCAGATAGTCATGCAACAGCAGGCAGATTGCTTGGTTGGCACCTGATGCTCCCAATTTTAATGCTCCTTCCCCCTATCCAGGTTCTTAATATCAGTGTTTTCATTTTCATAATGGGCTACTCTCTCCTCTTGTGTTAGATGTTTCAAAGTCTTGCCTAGCTTCCAGCAACAATAAACCACTAGTAATAGTGAGAGGTGGGAAAAACTCCTTTCTAGTATCATTACTCATGCACAGGAATTTAAGCTCGGTGTATTGGTAAAAACTGAAGTCACGGGAAGCTGAAGCAGGATACTCAGGTGTAGACATAAAGTTTTAAAAAGACTGAGCAAGTATTTTAGGGAATAATTTTATGAATGTATCCAGACTCTAAAAAGACTGAAAATTTGCAGTACAAGTTTGAAAATAATGAATTGAAACACCAGCCTTGCCTAAAGTGTTCTCCAAAAGCCGCTTATCCAATAGCTTCCTCCAGGCTCCTTACTTGTCTCCCAATAGCTGTAAGAAAACATTCTGTCTAAAAAACTGCATAAATGGACAGAATCTGTGACTTGCAGAGATTAGGAATTAGGTTTTTTTAAGCCTTGCAACACTCCACATTCATTGCAAAGTATATGAAAAAAATACCATTCCTTGCATCGACTCTGCTACTGCTCACGAGAAACATCTTTCCTGATCACTGACATGGCAGATATGCAGCTGACATCTGCTCAGCAGTTTAAGATTGCTTTGCTGGCACATAAAATTGAGTTTCTCTGTGAAATCAAGATATCATTGGCTATTATAATAAGTTGTTAAAGCCCATGGTAATGCTTCTCAGTCTTTTTCAATCAAGTGGTTATCTTTTTGCTCTCCTCTCTCCCTCCCACTCACTAGTTGTGAATTTATCTCCTCAACAAAACACTTGTAGAAAAAAAAAAAGTATTTTTTCTTGGGTTTTTAAACTGCTGTTGCTTTCAATAAAACTAATTAACATCTTGCAGTAAAACAGTTCCCTGGGTCTCCTTAGATTTGAAATGAAGCTGACCTATGCACAACAGGGTCTTTACTTTAGATTGAACACACTCATTAGTGTCTTCTAATAAATGAGACAAGTAGGTAGTGTTGTTCATTCTATCTCTCCCAAGGTGCTGCAGGGAAGGAGAGTAGAATTGGGACAACTATTTGATTTAAGCATGCCCTATACCTGTGCTCCTTTTCCTCATTCAGCAATAATTAAAAGCTAAGAAAGATTGAGGAAAAATAACTGAGAGGCTTAGAGGTCTGGGATGTTCCTGTCGGAAAACTGAGCTGAACTAGAGGCATTGGGGAGCAGCATGAAGACTCCCAGCACTTCTCTGCCCCAAGCACATACATGTCTTAAGAATATTGAGTTTTACCCTCAACTCTATAGTATCACAGGCTAACTTGTTCTCATGGAGAAGAGAAGCAGCTGAAAGGAGGGCTGCTCTTACATTACACCTACTCAAGGCTGTACATAACCCATCATTAAATCAAAACTCAGATGAAGGGGAACCAATTAAGCTGCCTGTCAGTTAATACAATCACAGTTCAAACTTCTTTAGGTCTCCTAAAAGAGAAGTTGATGAGGCAAGATTTCTCATACTTAATTGTTCTTCAAAATAGTCAATAGTCAGATTCCCAAGTAAAGAAAACACTCCCACACAGCATTTACAAAGGTGCTAGTCTCCTGTCTTTGTAGATAACCCAGGTTACCTGAGAAGTTCATGAGATAGTATTTACAACAGAAACACCCAAAGCATTTTCAGGTGGGGCAGGAGTGTGGAGAGCCCCCATACTTCAGCAACAATGGCTACTGAATGGGCTTTTTCCAACAAAAAAGTGACTGTCTGAGCCAGGGCAACAGTATACCTGAGGAAGAACAGCTACAGCCTAATACCTTTTCTGCAAGGCATGTGTAATTCTGAAGAAAACATTTGTAAGTCTAACACTTAGGAGCTGGGAATATATTAAAAAATAAAGAAAAAAGAAATATTTAAAATCCCCTAAAACTCACTAGAACTCCTCTAAGTACTATCTGTTCATTCCTTGTTAGTCTTTGTTCTGCTACCTCCAGTTGGTCCTCAAAGCTAGTTCATTGCCAAGTTTTCTGTTTCTATAGACTACTCAACTCAAAGAAGACCCCCCCAACAAACAATTCCCTCTATAAAATCTTACTTGATGAAACTTTATATCTATCTTTCTAACCTCAATGCTAGCAGCAGCACTTCTTTCTCCTGAGAGCTCCTCATGTAATCCCTATTAAATCAAACCAGAAGAAATGCTCATTCGTTCATTTTTAAAGCAGATTACCCATAATCCCCTCCCTAGGAATTAAAATTTCCTTTCCCTTAGAAAAAGGATCAGTCAAGTCATATTGAAAAAGAGACCACTTAGAGGCCTGCCCTGCAGCATTAAAAAGTAAATAAAAGTAAACTCCTAGTAAAAATGTCTCCTTTAATTTCCTCAGTGATGAAACAAGGTCTGCAATAAGATGGATACCCAGTTACTAAACTACATCTCCCAAGAAGTCAAAGGTCTCATCAAATTTCACACCAAATTTCCTGCTATAAAAGGCTTTGTAGCCAGCTGGAGGTTGAGTTGGGTTTTTTGACAAATGATTAAGGAAAGTGGTGATGTCCTTTTGTAGATTAGTCTTATTACTCAGGTGAGTAAAATTCAGTAGCTTCTAAAAAGCTGCGGGTTTGTGGGGTTTTTAGGTGGCTATAACCTTTTTAAAGTATTCTTGTTTTTTCTGAAGTTGATATTTTAGCTTTTTATTGTAATTTTTTATTCTTATGGCAAGAAGATAATTTTAAGTTAAAGCTTTATGTCTGCATGACTGAAGTTTTCTGTTGTTCAGCCTTTAGTAACTTACAGAATCACAGAATAGTAGGGGTTGGAAGGGACCTCTGGAGATCATTCAGCCAACTCCCCTTGTAGTACAGGGGTTTGAATTGTATTGAAATTCAGTTATGTTCTGGCATGAAGGAGGCAAGTGGCAAAATTTACGTTCCAAAAGAAAAATCTCTAAGCTATTTAAAAAGCAGTGTGTGCGTCTCTCTTGCTTCAGGCTGCTGATCAAATTATGGTGTGGGTTAGCTAGGGATTCAGAGGCTCCTGTATTTGTCTGTGTTTATGTGTAAATATAGTCAGCATCTGCATTTGAAAACCCTAGTAGATTCATTAAAAGCTTTAATAAAAGGAGGAAGAAAATTGAAGCTAAATATAAAGGTTTTTAATTAACTTCATACTACTATCTTTTCTGTAAGTTATGTGTAAGGAGCTTGTGTGTTTCTAATACTCTAGTTGAGATAATCTAAACATATTGGTTGTGTGTTTTTTTCTGAAGTGAAGGTAGGGATTTCTTTCTGAATAATGGCTAGTTTCTCTGTATTTGAATTTGGTGGGTAGAAGTGGGGGAAAAAACATTCCAAGTCTTTGGAACTAGGCTTATGCTCTCAAATACTCTTTCGTGCTCACAGAATCAAATGTTAATATTCTGAGCTTTTAGGCCCTAAGTTCTGAGGCAGATGATATCTTGAAATCACACTACTTAGCTTTCTAGCTTGAAGTGTAAAAGTCTCTTTTTTGTACCATAGAGAGATTTAGTATTACAACTGTTAAAAAAAAAAAAAAAGCAAGAACACAATTAGAATTAGTTTTCACTGATGGCTTCATAACAGCAATCTACCTCCTATGTTCCTTATTGTTTAACAAGGCACCTGCTGCGAGTTTTTATGTGTGGAGGTTAGGTATATTTAGAAGTGTAGTCTGATTTAAATACATGTTGTTTTGATGTGTTCTACTCAATTATAAATGCAGAATTCTGGTAAAAAAAATCAGAGTTCTTCCTAAAGAACTAATATCTATGCTTTAATTTAATTATTAAGCACTTCTAAATATACACACTTAATTAAAGCATCAGGGAAACCTCTTGTAGACTGCAAGCAAAGATCTTCTGCATTTCTTTCCCTAAATGTCCCTTTCTGCCTTTAAAACTTTTTTCTCTATATAATAATGCAGGCATTTTAGTGCTGCTGATTTTACTGATCCAAGGGGATCTAACAGCCAGAGTGTTTTACTCTTCCTCTGCAAGGATGGAGGATGCTATTGCTTCTAACTTCATTGTTCCTGTAGCTTTGAAAATGACGGGGAGCAGAGGAGGGGTCTCAGATGTGGTAGCCACCTCTGCTGCTGGCAAGCCCTGCTGTGCCCTGAGTGAGCAGCCCATCAGCCCAGGCTGGGGCAGATATGCCCACAAGAGCCAGAGCATCGCCTGGGCATATGCTGTCAGAAATGTATGCTAATTGCCCTGGCATTGAGAGACCAATAAAGCTGATTGTTTTTTAATTTCTTGGCACTGGGAGTACAGTTGCATGCTGCACTAATCGAGTAATGTTACCCAGGTATTGCCTAGGCTGTTTCGTGATGTTGGTGGCTCTGCTTTGCAGGAAGACTTCCACTGCTGCTGCTTAGTTTGTTCCTTCCAGCCTAATCACCTCCCTGCCAGCATTGTGTTGGCTGTCCTGGCATACTAGTGAGTTCTCAGGTGGTTGTTTTTCCTGAGAATTGGACTTTTGTGGAGAACAGCAAAGCAAATTTGGCTTCATTTCTTCTTTGCTTTATTCACAGTGTTTCCAGCCAAGTGATTGTTGCTGTAGGGGCAATTAAGGAGAGAAAGGCAAGTTCAGGGAGACACTAGCCATTGCTTATGGTTCCAGTTATCATAAGAGCGGGGAAATGTTTAGGAGGCGGAACTCACATCATATAGCCAGCAATAAGAGAGGATGGCAAACTGCAGTATTGCCTTTCAGTGAGATAAATAATAGCATAGGCAAGTTGTCCTTTCCATCTGTCTTCCTCCCAGTTTGTTAAAACACTGCAGGTGGGCAGAACACAACATCCTGTCTGCACAGCACCTTCTCTGAGTTAACACAATGCAAGTCATTCTATGTAAAGTTGATATGAGAAATAGAGCTGTGTGTCTACAGTCAACACCTACTTGGAGGTTAGCTTAATTCTAAGTTACAGTAAACTCTACTTATTCTTAGCTCAGTTAACTGTGGAGAAAGAGTTATAGAGTCATTTTAAGGCATTTAGAAACGTTTCCAGGAAACTAAAAGTCATCTTTCTTGCTGTACATTGAAACCTTGTTGGGTGTGGTAGAAAAATGAAACACTATTTATTAAGTATGGATTTTCTTTTTTTCCCCTTTCTTTTCTCCTGGCTAAGGAGCTCATGTCATTTACACTTCTCAGTTGGAGAAATATGAATTAGGATTATTTGTATTGTCTGAACGGAGTTAAAAAGCCAGGATCAAGTGTAGGAGTGGCTGGATGGATGGATATATAGCTAGCACTCAAGCATGCGGATACTGCCCTGAACCCCGGAGAAACTCCCAGGGGAGCTCAACCCACAGCCACTATGGATATTGCTGCAAAAACAGAGCTTAACCAACTGTCAGCTCTCCTACCATGACAAACAAGGAAGCATGGTCTCAGCTTTTGCTCCATCCTCATTTGGGTCTTTCTGTTCCTGGTCTGGGGCCAACAAGATACTCCTGGGATCAGTAGCAGGGATACTGGAGCCAAGCTTGACCAGGACCTTGTAAGTAACCAGGGAGCACCAAAACACCAGCACAGAAGGGCACAGGCTGCAGTCTGCCTTCCCTTCTCCATGGGCTTCCTCACTGCCCAGAGACAGTGCCCCACTTTGTGGGTTTTGAGGACCAACGAGTGACATTTCCTCTAGAAGCAGGTTGCCTTTCATGAGCAGATTTATTGTGATAATCAGAAAGTAAGTTCTGCTGAAGCAAGAAGCAAATATATTTTAGGCTAGGATAATGGTGACTTTGTATATCCTAAATGAAAAATTCAATGCTTTCTGGGAAAAGAGCAGATTTTCTGACGTGCTGCAATCCAAATGCACTGCAAACTGAATTGCCTGAGCATCACAGGAATATTTGAATGCTGTGTATGAACGACAGTGAGATGAGGCTACAGCAGCTGTAAAAAGTCTATTTTGGCATTAGGCCACCTCCTAAACATAAATAACAAAATAACTCACGCATCCTCAGGGTCAGCAATGGCTGTGCTGGTTAGCCTTAGCTTAAACCTTGTAAGTTTCATTTGGCTTTATAGCCAAATAAGACCAGGCTGAGGTCAGCCAAGACTCTGATTGTGCAGGCAGGCTGTGTTTTTTATAAAACTCGCTGGAATCCAATTGCCATGACAGATGCCATGGAGTGCATCTGCGCGATCGTTCATCACTGATAATACACCTGGACATAGCTCAGTGAGCCTCTTCGTCATCAGTTTTCTTTTATATTCTTAATATTCTATTTTCTTTTATAGTCTTAGATATTCTCCCTGCCTTTATCTTGGAAATCATATTGTACTTTTGTTTCTATTTTGCTGGGTTTGGAACACTGCCATTTTTTAAGGGGTTATTATTTTTCCCCTTTGCTAAGTTCAGCTCCTTACTCTTTAGCAAAGTATAACTAAATACATTTAAAGCATTTTTTAACTTGGGAAAGTGGTAATCTACAGATACTTTTGAGTTCTGTGTGTGAATTTGTGATAAAAATCAACCACTTTCATGTATTCAAATATTTTTTTGGCATCACTTACTTAGCAGAAGACACTTAAACATTGGGAGTCAGTAAATGTTGTAAAACAGATAGCTATCTGTGCAGTTATTTAAAAAAAAATCCCCACACTTTTTATATATTTATATTTGGCATTACTTGAAAAGGGCATTCTTCTTTTCTTACAGAGTATTAAATTTGGATATAACTTTTCTTTGCCTTTGCTGTACTCCCATTGCTAAGCATATTAATTTTGGATACATCCTTATGTTCACCAGATATTGTTCCTCTATCTTTGTCATCACTAGCTTCAGTCCATCTGACAACCTTGTCTTCAGAGAAGCTGAGAAATAAGATTACATGGGCTTGATTCAGTTTGGCAAGCAGCAGCAGATTTGCATTTGCTTTGCACTGGTGTATTGGCTTTCGGTGCTTTAGCCACTCCTTGTGCAAACCTTCCCCTACTTGATTTGCAGTCTGAGCTAAACATCTTGTCAAACAGCTGTTTAGCATCTGAAGTGATCAGTCTGCTCAGATTCTTGCTCCTATCTTATACTGCTGATGTGTTTTGCTTTGGAGGTTTTTTTAGTTGTATCATGAGGAGAACAACTTCATCATGGCATTGTAAGTTTCTCTTTATTCAAACTGACAGTTTATACACAATAATAGGATAGTGAACAATGGTCCATCAGAGCTACCAAGAGCAGGAAGCAATTTCAGATGTATTGGGTAATGAAGAGCAAACGTACTGTCATCACCACCACAACTACATGGAAGCTGCTCTAAAATTTTATGACAAATCTCCTGTGACAGTCCAGCTGCAAGAGACAAAACTTGTGGAAAAAACAGAAATAGAAAACTTTCATTCATCAGCAGTGACTCTCTGATGGCCTGTTTCATTTTTTTTCAGATTTAGTCAGCTAAGTGAATATAGTCTACATGCCAAGGTCAATGGTACACTTCTTCCCTGTAGCAGCTACACAAGAATCATGTTTGTAGGGGTAAGCATTGGTTTCTGTCACACCAAGGACCAAGAACACAGATCTCTACATTAGCTATACATAATATTTCAATAAAGTGTAGTTGCAGAGTGAATAGTGTTTCTGGTTCAAAGACACTGGAATTGTAGGGGAAGCTTTCCCTTCTTCCTTTGTCTTTGCATGAGGCCTTGTATGCTGGAGTAGATCTGTAGTTTATGAAAGATAACAAACACTATTAGTGTTAAGAGCCAGGTGAGGACTACATTTATTTGATCTGTAGATTAAATAAGTACTAAGTAGGCTGGGAGAACAGTAAGTCTCATTATTCTAATTACACAGTTAAAGAGTGATGTGGTGCTTAAAAGTATGATGGATAAGTTAGAAAGTAAACTAAAGAGAAAGGTCTTTTGATTTATGAAAGGACTAAGAGAAAGTACAATAGAGATGAGAACATGCAGATTGGAAGATATCAGATAAAATAGCTTGGGGTTTATGTCCATATCTGAGAAATAATTAATTAATTTACAAATGTTTGATGGATACACGATAGTACAACCAATAGGATCAATGACTGGACATCAGAGAAAATGATTGGATGCCTATGAAAGAATTTATAAACTAAGTAGTTTGGACCTGAGTACTGGATGTCAGATTACGTTTTGAACTAGTTCACTAATTAATAACTGAAGGCAATACTCATCGAACTAATTCACACGAGTGGTGAATTTGGACTTGAACTGTGGCTGTTGGTGGGAACGGACCAAGAGAAACAAGGACTGAAGGCTGAGATGCTGTGTAGTACTTTGTGTTAATATTGGCTAATAGATAAAAAGCTAGTTATGGAAAAATGAAGTGAGACGTGGTGGTTGTAGTAAAGGCTAGAGGAGGTGAACCCTCCTGTGGAAGAAGTAGCTGCAGAGCAAATTTTACCTAATCTTAGATTGTTTTTCTGTGTGCCTTACTAGTAAAGCATCATATTTGGAGCACATCTGGGAAATTTATTTTTTCTCAGCAGCCACAAAGGAATAATACTTCAGGAACATGAAGATGTGGCTATTTTACTTAAAGAATTCATAAGTCTGCTAGAATATCACACACTATATTTTTCTGGGGCCTGGGGACAGAAAAAAGAATCTGTATAATCTTCCATTACAGTTTCTAATAGAAAGGTGTCTCTTTCAGCATAAGCAGAGGGAAAAATAACTCTTTTTTGTTTTTGTTAACAAGCCAATAACATCCCCTTCTACTGCAAACCTTTCTGGTTTGAGGGAACAGTGTTTTCTAGAATTAATGTAACTATGCTGGTTAGAAAAGTGTATTATAAGTCACAATAGCTTCACTGCATTCTGTTTTCTGTCTCTCCTATTGTATTTTAATGTTCATCTGAAATGTGCAAGCTGTATCTTTTCCTTCAGTGTACAAACAAGTGTATTGTGTCAGGTCACTAAATACAATGTATACACAGCAGCCATTATTAGCAAATCAGATTAAATGCTTCAATTCTTGGTTTAACGAAGCATTTCAGCTATTTTTCGAAAAGCAGGAATAGATCTCAATTACGTAACTATTGTATTCTTCTCTAGAGTTTAAAGAAAAAGCTCTTCTCTTTTTTCAAATCTTGGTAGGAAAAAATAGGAATATTGTTCAGAGCTTCTGTACAAGCTCCTTGTTGTTCCTTGCAGTCATTTCTCTATGGTTAACACCTTTTTAGTAGTAGAAAAAGAATATAAGTCTCTAGATATATGCTTTCTTAGTACAGCCAAACTAACAAATGAATTGCCCTAAAAACGGAAAGTGCCCCTTGAGGTTCCCTGAACCATTCACAACCTAAGTTTGACAAGCAGTAATATAGCCAAACCATCTATAATTTTTATTTGAAAAACAAGGACAATTAAAAATAGGTTGAGGCATTTTGGTCATGAATTATTCTGATCAGGAATGTAACTGGATTTTTATTCTAATGCCTAAATGAAATATTTCCCTGTATATCCACTGAGTTTCATTACCGTTTCAGTTTTATTACCTCACTTTGAGAGATTTAATCCTTTCCTGGGAAATACATCACTCTTCAGAAAGTACAAATAAAAGTGTAATACTGTAATATTTAGGGGGAGGATGGTGGGGAGAAAAACAGGATAGAAGGAACCAACTTTATGTTTAAGACGACTAAACCTTTATGTTATTTTATTGAGAGGCTCTTAAGATTGTAGCAGCCTTTTTGAAAACTCAGGAAGGGCAAAGCTTAGAGGCTTCAGATGTGCCTTAGCTTTGTGCCATGGTACCCCCTTCCCATCTCATCAGCATTACTAGCATAATGATTGCTGTGGTGGGTTCCTTGGAGGGTCACCCATGAGAAAAGGTTCTTCCTGGGACCATGAGGAGATAAGGTCTCAGCAACACCAGAAGAACAGCAGAAATAGCTTTGGCCTTGTATGCTGGTAGTGGTCTGGGCACTGTTGAAGCAGATTTCTTGGCTAGAATGGGCAGAGAAATTTTCAGCATGGTGCAGGTGGCTTCTCCTCTCAACCACTTCTAAGAAACATGCTGAGATCTATATCCTATCCTATCCTTTTGCATGCTAGCGATGTAACTCATAGGGCAGACCCCACTGACTATAAATTAAAGAAGAGGATTCCAAATATGAAGTAATAGAAACCTTTTCCTTCTATTATTAACAATGGAGAGTTGCAGGAATGGAATAGATTCTAACATTTTATGTACATGGACAGTATCTTACTGAAATTAAGGTTTCAGTATCAAGGAAGACAGATTTTTCATATACTAATTATTTTTGTTTGACCTCAAGAGGAATACAAACTCTCAATCTACAGAGAAATTTCCAACACAGATTACTTCATAGTTAAAGTTACAGGAAATGAAAAGTCAATGGGAAATGAACCTGAAGCACGTGAATAGAAAAAGATGGGGAAAGACAAAGAAAAGGAAATTAAATGACACTGAAGGAAATAATGAAGATTCCTCATTCCCGTGCATTTTGTAAATTGAGTGCCTGCAGGAATTTCTTCAAATACCACTAAGATAGAACGTCTCTTGAAATTATTAACCTAAGCACTGACTATACATAGCACAGAGATGCAGTGTGCTGGGCATATGCACAACCAATGTCACAGGCTGTCTGTATTTTAACAACTATATGCTATGGTTTATGTGCATAGGTATTTAAGACAAAGTTAGTTTTATACCAGAAACCTTTACCTACCATCTCTATGCTTCATGATTACTATAATAGCTTCACCTTCCCAAGTTATTCTCCTTCCTTTTTTTAGTGTGGGTTATATGAACCTCTTCATGTCAGTGAGCTTGTCAAGGAGGCTGATTATGAGGTGCTGATGGTATGTGGGAAAATATGATGCCTGGCTCAGGAAACAGTCAGTCAAGCTAGAGTAGCCTGAAACCCAGCATGGAGCTCGTGTACCCTGCCTCAGCAGTGAGTTTGTGTTTTGGTTTGGCCCTGTTAGCACAGAAGCACCATGACAGTCTCTCACTCAGTGCACTCCTTACCAGAAAGGCTGTCATATCAAACCATGACAGTTTGGCAGCCTGCTCTGATCTCTGGGCTACTGTATCTAGAGTTCAGTTAGTACCCAAACTCCTCAGTTTGAGATTTGCATGGTTGTTTCAGCCCTATGCAGATGCCAAATGTCAGCACATCCTGGCCTTCCCCTTTTATGCCCTCAAGTCATGCAAATACTTCTCAAATTTTTTTCTCTCAGCATCTTATAGAAGAAATGATGCTCAGACAACACAAGGATAAGGTGCTACTTGGAAAAACCGAGGTCGGGACTAAATGAAAGTGCCAAGAGACTTTGTTCTATTTTGTTTCTTTTAAAGGATTCATCAAAAAGCTGAAGACCAACACACCATAGGGAACTCCTGTCTCCCTGAAAGGTTTGAGTCAGGCTGGCCATGATTCAAGCTGGTGGGTGCAGATTGAGTAGTGCTTTCAAGCCTGATGCTGTCATTAAGCAATCTCCTCTGATTTAAAAGGTTAACAAGTAAACAGAAATAAATAGGAGGTTTTCTTTCTCCTCCTGAGAACTAACCTAGTACAGATTCTGACAGAGCTGTACATGTATATGAACACATAAGCACATTCAAAAGACATGCAAATGTCAATCATAGCTGAAAAATCCGGCGTAAACCATATTTCATCATGCAATCATACAGAGGAACAAAGAAGAGTTTTATTTACTCTGACTTCAGGTTTTTTGAAGGCTTGCTTCCTTAAATAAAATAATAAAATAACATCACTGAAGATGGTGATAATAAACTGAATAGGTGGAGGATGTTTCCCAAGAGGTAGATAACTGCATGAAACACTGTCAGTGAACAAAAGTGCAAAGTCTTCTGGTCACAAGGGAAAACTCTTTCACCCTCATTTGAGGATGAGCAGCTTTGTAACTGTATAGCTGTTTCTTACTCTTATGCAAATACTGGTCTGTGTTTGATCTTATTAATACAGACAGTAAAAGTCTTAAGCATATGTTTCCTATCTTCCCTTACAGGATAGGAGGTCATCCCAGCAATAAAGCCTTTAGTTGAAAAATTGTTTCACACGTTAGTATTGAGTGCTAAGTTGCTAACTGATTTTGCAGACTGGTAATGGATCTCATATTACAGGGTGAGATGGCTGTCAGGTAAAGTCAAGCCTATTCCTCAGAGAGGAGAATAAGATTTTAGAAAGTTTGTGGAACATGCTAACTCCAGGCTGCTGCTTTGGAGGTAGTTTGGGAAAACCCTTGCCAAGACTCTCATTGTGAGTGACGGGGATTGTAACTGATGCTTCAAATTCCCTTCAGAATGAATGTATATTGCAGCGGAAACCTCTTGTCTTGAGCTTGACCTTTGGAAGAATGTCTAACGAAAAGGAAATAAAGGCTTTCCCCAGTCCAAGATCTGCTATGACCTTTTATTTTGGAAGAATTACATGTACATTTGTAAAAGGTGTTAGCCAAACGAGGGATTGTTTAGCAATAATGTGTCCTTACTATACACATAGCTGCTTTGCCACTCGCTCTTCTGCTCAACTGCCTGGTCTCAATTATAGCTGTCTCAGCACAGATGGCTTCCTGAAATATTGATCTAAGCCTCTCTTCAGTTATCTTAGTCACTTTAACTCCCTCTTGCCCCCAGATATTTCTCAAATAGATAATGAGCCCTAACAGCAGGGCTATGCTAACATTGGGTTTTAGTAGCAGTTTTGAAGCCAAACACACTGTCCTTGCACATCGTAATTGCAGCTGAGGCCATAGATAGGGCCAGCAGCTGGTACCCTGTGCAGAGAAAACCTTGCATATGGACTGGGTTCCATATGCAGGCTTCATTTTTATTCTATTTTTGACCCTTGGCAGGAACTTTGGACTGATACCAACCCCACAGGCCAGTTAAGATTGCCTCCACATTGTGTGATAAATAAGGAGTAAATAAGATTTGTCAAAAATACAAGTGTAGGCGATATCAGACAGCTCCTGGAAGCCAGCAGCTCAGGTTTACACACACAAAGCTTGGGATAGCAGCCAGCCATGCCATCTGCACTGGGACATTGCACAGACAGCAGTTGTGCCCATGCTCTGCTGAGAAATTTCTTCTGACAGCCCCTGCCCACAGCCTGGGCCAGCTGCCTGCAATCTGGCACCTGTATACACGAGTGCTGGGAAAATACTGCCTGCAAGGTCTGATGGTCGTAACATATGTAGCATAGAAAAGTCTCCTGTGGCTCTGTACTCAGGGTCTTCAGAAAGCTTTGACATGTCAAAAGCAGCATAAATGCTAAGCATGTATTTGCTGTTGTGCATAAAAGGCCAAGTTCTGATAGTAATTTAAGAGATTCCATTCCACTTTATAAAGCACACTTGGTGACAAAAAGTGTAATAAGCCCCACAAAGTTCTGGTATAATATCTAATACTGCTGCTAAAGAGATTTTTTTTTTCCTTTTTTTTTTTTTTAAAAGGAGAAGGAAGACCTTAATCTGTTTGAAATGCAGAGCACAGTCATCTCCTAATCACAGAATTAAATAACAGATGCATGCAATCTATCTTATTTTCCTTTTATTTTCCAAGCTAATGCATTTTTCTTTCTTTGTGCAGTCCATCCTCCTGACCTGCTCAGGCACAGGTCTCTGCTTGCAGAGCAAGTCCAATTGACAGCAAACCTTCTGGTTCCAGATCCATAAATCTTCTCCCATAAGTGCTCGGATATTGGTTCAGAAAACAGGCAATGAAATAAAAATAACAGCATAAAAACATCTTGAGCAGTTTGAAAAAAAAAAAACAAAATCCTCCACTGAATGCAAAATGATAACAATAAGAAAAATAAGCTGAACAAAAATGAAGCTATTGAAAAATTAATTCTCCTGTCCCTCTCAGCTCCAACTCTGGGAATATATTTTTCAGTTCCATCATACAAGTATTGCCTCTATGGAGAAGTCCAAAAGGATTTCAAGTGGAGAATTAAATAAATAGTTTTCTACAAGCTGCTAGTATCTACTACAAAATAACTTCTTTCTGTAAGAATGTTGGGTATGAGAAATTTTTTTTCACATTTCTGACCAAGCCAAAAGTAAAGCTGAAGTTGCATTTCAACATGGACTTTGGGGTTTCTCCTACTCTATTCCCTTTCTTTAATAGTGCTTGTAGCTGAGGAGCAATAAAGAAGGTGCAGTTGGCTGCTGCTTCCCACCACCTGCAGTGGGACTGCAGCTACAGCTGTTTTGGGTATAGCATTAACCCTGGAGAGCTCTGCATTTTTCACCTCCAGCCTGGAGGTGGTCTTTATAGTCCTGAGTGCTCCCTGCTGCCACTTTGGAAAGGGTTTGGAATTACAGCCTGAGCTGCCACTGGTCTGTTTGCAGGACACTGGCTGGCCAGCGGTGCAGCAGAGTCCAATCCTGCAGCCTCAGCACCTGGGGCAGCTGATGAGCTTTAATTTCTCAGCATTATACTAACACATGGACACCTACATTTTGCCCAGGTGCAATAGAGAACATCATAGTCACCACCCATGCAGCTAAAGGCAATGCACAGGTATTAAATACCCACTGTTCTGCATCATGTTCCGTGCTGGGAGCTATTTGTAGGAAGAAAATAGAAATGGAAAGGTTTACTTCTTTATTGGCTTGAATTAGAAACCTAGGAGACTTAGAAAGAGGGCAGTGTTCACTTAGCTTGAGCAGCTACAGAGCAAATAATTGCATAACACAGATCATTATTTATATTTGAGATTCTCAGCTAGATAGGTATCACAAACACCTATCTGCCTGCCTGCCTGTCTATCACCATTGTATCCTGGCAATATATAGTCAACACCAGAACAACTTATCATGCCTTCTCTCTCCTTGTAATCTCAGTAATTTACTGAGGCTGTATATTAAAAAATCTTTCCCTACTGCTAGGCATTTGCATACATCCATCAGCCAGCTTGTATACGTGGGATGGAAGATGATTTAATACTGCCAAGAAGGCTTGAGATGTGGATAAATGTTTTTGTAAGGATTGTTTAATATCATCATGCCAAAAGTAAGGAGGCCAAAGACTTGTCCCAGACACAATGACTGACTGAAGAAATCCTGGAAACATCACTGTCTAGGGGAGGGGAATAGCAGAAGGAAAGGATTTAGGAAAACAAATATCTAATAATGCAGAATAGAATTTCACTCTAATCATTTTAAATCCGTATACAAAATCAAGTTTCTTCAGTGATTTTTCCCAGTGCATCTGCAGAAAAAGCCTTCAGATAGTACAAAGATGAATATTTGCATGTCTGCTCTGCCTGGACTCTGGCCCAAATGAGATCCATGCATGCTCTGGAGGAGCAGTTCTGCATACAGGATGGCAACGGAGGATGCCAGTAGGAGAGTTACCTACTTGTGACTGGAACAGAAATAAATTCAATAAGCATGGACAGTCTGTGGAGGTGAAAAGCAAGTAGATTAATATTAAATACTGGTAATGATTTAATATTAAATACTGGTAATGATTTAAATTTTAATAACAAATTACTTTTTCTAATATTAAATTTCTCAACAGCAATTTGAGTACACATCTCTTTGGAGGAAAAATGAAGTGTAAAATCTTAGAAGATGAAAAAACATCATTAACTTTTGGCCATACCTTGTCATGTGTATTTTTATTGATATAAGCCCTGAAGATTCAGGAAATCAGCAAAAAGCCAAAATCATATCATTGGAATTCCATGCATTGCAATCCCTGGATGTACCCCTCTTCCTGATGTCCCAGATCTGCTTGATCCTCCTTTCCCATTGAGCTTGCAGCCACAAGCTATAAACTCAAATCCAACCAGACCCAAACACGTGAACTTATCTCAGACCTCAGATGTTTTCCTTGTGTAAAGTGGTGTCAGTGCTCCAAGGTTTTGAGACAAGCAGCATCTTTTACTTTATGTCTATGGTGCATTTATTAGAGAGATTTTTAAAGCTGAGATCTATGTCTATTGCTAACTTGCTTTACCTAAGTCAGTTCCAGTTTGTCTGAGTGGCATCCACAGCAGTTCCCTGTATTAATTAATTCAACATTACAAGATAGAACAGAGAAATTTATATAATTCACTGCTATACTCCACCAGAATTTCCCAGAAGAAATACTTACTGGTTTTACTAAACTGGTTCTTGCACTAGCAACCAACAGAAAGAATTTAAAGGAAGTTGAGCCTCCTTATCTGTGAATTTAACATTATATGCAACTACTTTTTAAATAAAATATTTACTTTTCCTATCTCAGCACTGAGAGAGATTTTCAATTACAATGAGAGCTTAGTGCTTACGCCCACCTCTGCAGTTTCATCTGCAGCACAAGGCATGCAAGTGACTCGCCTGCAGACATACTGTGAGTTGGGAGCTCAGCTGGGGCCAGAGGGACCCTCATTCTTTACTCTTTCTAATCAGTCAGCCATTTCTTCTCCAGGGCCCTGCCCAAACATGTCAGGATTTCATTCCTTAACAAAGGGGAATAATTTAGATTGTTTCACTCACGGAAGCGTGGAAACCAAATTCTTGCTGTGGAAGCTGGAGTTTCTGTTGTTGTTAAACGAGCTTGGCCAATTCATCCATAAAGACCTAACCTGTCTCCTCTTGCTGTTGTACCATTTTTGTCACAAAAAATCCATGTCTCCAATTGGTTCTGTCTTAGTAGAAGGCTGTTGAACTAAAAGCATTTTTTAAAAGTCACTTTGCTCTTCCCTATCCACAGTCCAATGTGTCTCAATTTCCATTTCAAATACAGCTCAGATCTATCTAATCTTTTGCTTCTTCAACATTTTCAAGGAACTGTAAATTCCACAATTTAATTAATGGGTCAAAGAGGCTAAGCCTTCTTCATGCAAAATAGAACCTTACAGTGATTAATTAAAATCGCTATCACTGTTCCAACTTGCTAGATAGACTTGAGCACAGTATACTCTGCTAAGGACTTTACAGAGTGCAAAATAAAATGTGCTAAACTTAGAGAAGCAAAGAAAAATGTGATTATTACAGATGGGGGAACATTTTTTCCAGTATGTAGTGACCAGTTTTTAAAGAACACTGTCAAGAGTTATGGTGTACTTACATTTGATCAGCCTCAATATTCACTCTCTTAATGCTGTGGTGGTAGCTGTCTCTAGGGTTCTGGTAGCTTTTAACCACACATCATTTTAACCTTAAAAATGGAGTAGGAACAAAATTACTATTTACGTAAACTCTGCAACGCAAACGTGCATCATCCAGTCTCCACTGGCTCTTATAAGAGCAGCTAAGTTATAACTAATTTCCAGAAATATGTTGACATGCTTTGGCTATGCAGAAGGCAGCAAGCAAATGAAACAATATTAATTTGAGATACCATCAGACATATTAGGGAGAAATCTTTCAGGATGTCGGAGAGACAACAGCCTTTCATTTGTCACTTACGTTAGACCTTATTTATGAAAATCTGAGATGATGCGTGACTGAAGACAATAAAATATTGATACAAACTTGAATCTGAGGAAACACTTCTTGGTCTCTTCTAGCTTGTTTTCCTGGGCATTTAGGAGTGCAGATAATATGTCCTTGGTTCTTTTCAATAAATACAAACATCAGCTTTTCTAGAATGATAGCACCGTGATTAGCTTCATGATTTGGCTAATCTGTGTTTAAAGTACTTTGGGTTTTGCCTTGATGCTCAGAGTACATCATAACTACAATATCCCAGTGTCTGAAGAAGGATAAATCTAAATGCATTGTCCTTTCTTCTCTCAAGATGAATTAACTGTTTTTCTATCAAGAAGATGTGCAGTTTGCAACTAGGGATCTAACGCCAAAAAACCTCAACAGATGCTTGCATGGAGAAATGAATTCAGAATATTGTCCTAATGATGAGAGTCTAGAGTTGAGCTCAGGTCAAAGATTCCTTCGCTGGGAATATTGCATCACTCTGCTTCCCATGGCTGAGCAATATGCCTGCCCCAGCTCTCTCCAGTTCTGCACTGAAGTCTCAGTTGCTCTGAGCTGGTCATGAGCTTATAGCAACACTGTTTTTTAAGGATGGTCCTTGAGCAGCCCTTGAGGTAGACTCCATGCTGTGGATCTGAAAGTGTCAAGGAGGGTTTTCCAGCAAATGTGTGAGTCACTGTGCCAGAGCTAAGGTAGCACCCTATTAACACTTTGCTATGGGCCCTCTGTATCACAGCCATCACATTGGAAGGGGAGTGAAATGAAGAGCACATTTATTCCATGGGATGCTCTTCTCACCTAATATAGAAGACACGCCTAGAAAAAAATTAAACTTAACCACTTTTTTTGGGCCAAATTACAAGTTTAGGGAAGCTTTTACCTGCATTCACTACAGCAAGTGCAGAAATATTCATGCCAGAAGTACTGTGATAGAAAGTATGAGATGCTGAAGCAGTAATGCTCACCAATACAGTACTTCATGTCTAGATGCCTTATACAGGTTCTAATTTGTAACTGCAATCATCAAGAAATGTATGGGAATATATATTTCTTCTATTCATGATATGGGAAGTTAGGATGTTTCCACATTGTACAATGAAGGAAACCTTGTGCAGAGATGGGAGAATGCACTTAGGGGTGTGATAGCTTCAGGTTGCTGCGGGAATGCCAATGCAGAAGCCAAGAATGAGAGGACCCAGCAAAATGGAAGAGTCTGAGTTACTCTTAATTGAAAAGATCTATCATTTACTATGTAATTTGGTCTCTTGTGCTTTTCCCTCTATAAAATACAGTCATTTCACTCTTCAAAAACCTTCTCTCAAGCTCCTGATGAGAGGATTCCCTGGGAGAAACAGCAGGTGAGGTTCCAGCAGCGGATAAAAGAAGTCATTTCCCTTTGTGCATTTTAGAAACCTCAGCTTAACCTGTTTTTCTTCTTTCATCCATACACACAAGCCCTATTACTAGCAGATCCGCCCTTCAGTTAAAATTTTAAATGCTGATCAGCGTGAGTTGACTTTAATCACCAGGTAAAGGTCACTGACAAACAGCTTTCCCAGTATGGATCCTGTACATACTTTTCCCTTTCCACACTGCATTTAAGTTCAGAATTAACCCCCCAAGACCCCCATGCATGAGATCCAAACCTGACACATTTATCCATCTGCTAAATGACTTGACAGCACACCCTAAGTCACCGACAAGATCAACAGCGGAAGGTGCCATCGTATTTGTCACTCCTCTAAGCTATGCTCTCCCTGTGTAATTCCTTACTGCTGCTGCCAGGTCCTGTGCTCTGGCTGTGAGAAGCGGGGACAGCTGGGGCCCAGCAGCATGGGGAGCCCAGGGGTTCTGGGGGAGCAGCAGTGGGTGGCTGCCCTCGGCGGCACAGACAAAGCGCGGAGGCTGCTTCCCTGCAGCAGCCACTAGCAATTGCCATGACAACCAGCAAACTGATTACTCAATTACAGTGTTCCTTTTTAAAAAGTGACATTAAGCCAAGGGACAACACATCCTCAGCTTCCCATGGTGCTTGGTTTTCAAAGCACCGAGCTATGTTTAACTTTTTAATATACCTTGTGATTATGTTTGCCAACCTAGTCCTGGATCTCTTTTTTTTTTCTCATAATTATTATCATTATTATTACTTTATCCCCAAGTCCTTGGAAACGCCAAGAGATTTAAAAGCTATTTAAAATGTACAGTTTTTCTTGTTGCAGGAAAATGTGCAGGTGCAATCAACACCCAGTGTAAAAACCCTTACTAGCATGGGAGGACTGTGACAGATGCACATTTGGGAGAATGATGGAGTTGTGACTGATTTAGCAAAATGTGCCAAACCTGCTTCAGGAAACTTCAACAGAGATACTCATGCTGAAGACTAAGCTGTCTCTTCATGCTGTGCATCCTTTTCATACCGAACATGCTCCTGTAGGTACCACCATGCTGTTCTCTGAGCTGAGTTGATGCATTTTTCACCCATTTGTTTGAGTGTAGATTACTGGATAATTTTCTACAACATATGAAGAGAAAAAGGTGAACACACACTTGTGATATTGAGTTTCATTGTTCTATTTAGATCAGTTCAGATTTATAATGCCAGCTCTGCACAAACTGAGGAATTTGTTTGTTTTCCGTTGTGATATAACTGTTATTATAGTACCTTGAGGTTAAAGTCTTTATCATGTTGGACATGGTAGAGGTGGACAGTAAGAAACATCCTGTACCAAGCAAAATAGTCTAGCCAGGCTAATGCCAGGGAGGAAAATAGAAGCACAGACATATAAAGAAGTTTTGCTGCTGACTTTGCCTGGAATCATGGGATCATAGATTAATTTAGGTTGAAAAGGTTGTCTGCTGGTCATCTGGTCAAGGCCTCACTCAAAGCAGGGCCAAATTCAAGGTTAGATCTACTTTCAAAGTCAGTAGGCCTTTTCCAGTCACTGAAAAGGAAAGCCCAGGGCTTTTTATAATCAAGTAAAGGGCAAGAGAGCTGGGGAAGGGTCTAGAGAACAAGTATTCTGAGGAATGGATGAGGGAACCAGGTTTGTTTAACCTGAAGAAAAGGAGGCCGAGGGGAGGCCTTATTGCTCTCTACAACTACGTTAAAGGAGTTTATAGCTAGATGAGTGTTAATCTCTTCTCCCAAGTAAAAATCAATAGGATGAGAGGAAACGGCCTCAAGTTGTGCCAAGGTGTTAAGTACAAAGAGCAACCACACGTTGAGGGGAATGAAAAAGCACAACAAATGAAGTGTTCTCATGCATGTATTTACTCATGCCATGTCTCTCTTAACAGTTTCTCCTCAGTGAAATGATTGGATGAAAAATTGCCTGATTATTTCAACATTATTTGCTTGGAAATCTGCCTGTGGTATTTTATTTCAAAGCTATGAAAATATAACCTGTTTCTTCAACCCCTGGGACAGAGTAAGTAAAGATACTGTTTTCCAGTCACCTAATTTCAACATGTGATAAAGTGATAAATGTGATATGCTGTGCAGATGAGGGAGCTGGCCTGCAAGCCATCTGTGTGAGATGGTGCAAGATGTGACTTGCACAGGTATTTGCCAAGAAGGTAGGGAAAAGCTCAGAACACCAAATTGCTGCTTTCTGCTCCTCATTAAATGAGTCAGCTTCGCAGCCAAACACACGCCAGAAAGTAGAGGAAGAAGGTATCAGCAGGAATATTATCTGAGCCGTGCTACAGTCCATTTCCTGCACCCACTCATTACAAAGGAGGTGTCCTGGTCACATATGGATATATGCTTGTGAGGCAATAGAGTAGGATGCAGGTATAGGATAACTAACCTCCCGTTAGCATTTCTCTCCTTGTCCCTGACCACATGAATCCATTGTTTATTCCTTCAGAACAATGTATTACATTGTGCACAAGCACATATGCCTGTAGAAATTATCATCAACAATAGGACCCATCTTTTTTGTGAACTTTGCATTCCCAAACACAGAGTTTTATCTCATGCCAGTACCCTGCTACATGCCACTACCCTGCTAGACTCACTCACCACCCCTACCTCACCTTCCCAGTGGGGTAAATGCAGACAAAAATAATCTTGCTGTTTAAGACAGCTGTGCATAACTGTACTTTGTGCCTTTGCCTTCCTTTCCTTGAAAAGTCACTGAGAGCCAGAGCTGGGAAACTAAATCTCACTAATAATGAGCAAGTATACATATGGTCCCAAAGGCAGGTCCATAGTTAAATGTTTGTGATCCACAGTGTTTGAAATGGGCTGTGGATAACAGAGTGTCAGCTTGCTGTCACTCAGAGCCACAGGCACAGATAAGGGCATTTTTCAAAGCCCAGGCAGCAAGCTGAAGAGAATTCAGGCTTGGACAGCTACACTTGCATTTGCCACATGTTTACACCATTCCACGTCAAGAGCACACATTGTATCAATTGGTTTGTTAGACATGAGCAGTCCTCAGATGTGATACATCTTTTGTGAGGAGATTGAGGTTGTTTACTCTCTCCCACTCCTGCCTTTATCCTTTTGCTTCACCCTCAGTGGTAGCTTCTCCTTGCTGTGTAAAGACAGAATCATCCCTTCCCTTTCTCCTACCTCTATTTATTTTTCATGTGGTAATGATAAATCACTTAAAGGATCCATTTTGTGTGCAACAAGGCTATGCCTTGGCAACTTTTCTGTGTATCGTTATTTTTTCTCATAAAGACATGCTTCTAAAGACATCTCCTGGGGATGATAAACCATGATACTGGATGAGGTCTCAATTTTCATTTATCCTTTGTGGTTGCTTTTGTTTTATTTACATATCTTTTTAAGAAACTGGAATTTAAACAGTTTAATAGAGTGGAAAAAAATCATTGAAATATCCAACTGTTTCCCCCCTCTAGGGACACACAAGCCATTTCATTAGACACATACATGGTAACAAAGCCTGCACTGTTATCATTAGTGCTTTTATTTTGTGATAATTATTGTAAAGGCAGAAATCAAAGAAGAAAAGTGACACCTGCTTTCACCTGTGACAGCCTTTGAATGAGACAAGATTGATGTTACGTAATACAGACATGAACTCACGCAACTTGTGCTTCAGAGGAACTGCCAATGCAGCTTGCAGAGGATGAACACTTGCATCCCTCAAGCATGAGGTATGGCTTGATCTGTGAGCTCAAACACACTCACAAGGCATTGAAATCCTCTCTTTAGTCTAGAAATACACTGTTCTTCAGTCACTCTCTACACCTCATGGACCGTTATGGACTGGGATCTGGAGTCAGGCTTGGCTCTTATTGTTTATTAAATGAGCCAGTCAGCAGCCCTTGTCTCAGGTGTACTCAGGTGCTGAATTTAAATCCAGCATCTAGTACACTGGATGGTGAAAGACTGGATTCTTTGGCATTTTTCATGAGATATGTTCAGTGCACTTCCATGCATTCACTGAAACTGAGATTTGTCTTTACCATATAGTTTATCATCAAGGGAACAGAGCCAATGACTAATTTATTTTACTAAGTAAGTCTTTAGTCTGTCCTTTTAATATATCCATATTTAACTGCTGTAATATATATTGATCTTAAGTGCATGTAATGTGTTATTATTATTATTACCATTTTTAAAAAGTATGGTTACTATATAGTGTGTTCTTGCATTTGTATCTTCCTTGTCCTTCTCTAGGTGAAGACAGAACCAAACACTTGCAAAATCCCTGCAGCCTCAATTTCTCATCATTTTCCCTAATTCAAGTGCTATCAAAACAAAGTACAATCAGATCCCTGAAAATGGAAAGTCAGAACCCTGCTTAAGGGTGTTGAATTTCGTTTTACAGCCTCATTACAGCTATTGCCCTGTATATTAATTTTTGCTGTGTTGGGACATTTCCTCTGTTCTTGTTAAATCATTATTAGCAGCTAATGCCCTCTATACAGCTGGCACAACAATCCTGTCAAAGACAACGGATATTAGCAATACTGATGCTCTGACCTGTGTAATGTGCTGTGGTTCAGTTCCTAAAACTGTGCAAATCAGCCGCTCCTCATAAGCTCTTCATTAGAGCTTCAGTAATTTCTGAAACAAATGAAGAATCAACAACAGCCACCCCTAATGAGCAGACTTTTCTCCTAGGATGTCACACCAGAAGGATAAGGAAAAGAAAAGAGAAACCATCTTCATCTATTCAGTAGGAGCCTCAAAGAAGTATCTATTCACCTAGGAGACCTACACATGAACCACATGAACCTACACGACCACATGACCCACACATGTACCTACTGTGCTAGGTGCTGCACAGATACACACTATGTTGCAGGTGGAGTAATTTAGACTTCAAGAGTACATCAGCATTTGAATAGATACAAACCCCTAGAACTGGATGGATCTACTGCCACCAAAAGAAGGCCCTTCCTCCAGTCAGCATGAGAGTGTTGACATCAGTCTTGTCTTTCCAGTTTTTCTATTTTTGTTACATTGTTAGAATAAAAATAAAGATGGAGCAAAGGTGAGAGTTCTGCTTCTCTGTCCAATACAGTTTTTAATATATAAAGCTGAACAGGAACACTTAATCAAAATGTTTCATCTGTGTCAACACTTCTGATGGCTTGAGATGGCACTGCTGATGCACAGACATCCATCATGTCTCTGTAGCAGCAAGATACCCCAAAGAATAATGTAGGGCCCTTCTCCCAGGAATATTGCTCTGAGTAAAGTCAGTATGTTATCCACTTGTCCGATGGGAACATTGCTTATGACAGTTTTATACAGTTGTGGTATTAGTGCTATTTATCTTCAACCCCTCAGATGATGCTGTGTCCTTATGGTACCCTATAGGTATAAGCAATCCTGGTCTCTGCTTCCAGTCTTTAGAATAGAGAGGAAGGAGAAGGTCAAATCTGTGACCTTCGAGGGATTGTCTTTGCAAACAACATTTAGAAACTGAGATGACACACTTTGAAGATGTCTTTGCTACCTTGTACATATTTTCCACAGCACTAGTTAGCTACAATGGTGTGATCTAGATCCCAGATAGGCTAATATCTTGCTGAGAATGTCAGCAAGGTTCCATTACTAGGACTTTTAAGTTGAGCTCATCAGTTATTCAAGTTTTTGTGCCTTTAACTATAAAAGTTGATTTTTTTTTTAATCGTAGAAGTAGTTTGTGAAGATGTAAGTGTAGAAGTTGCAAAATCTCTTAAATGTCAATGCTTGGGAAGAGTTCTCAGCATCTCCTGCAAAACCAGCTCTCCAACACAATGTACCAATATTTTGGGAACAATGAGGGGTTTTTTATTCCTTTTGCCATGTTTATATTTGCCTTTGCAGCTACTTACACAAATACCAGAGTCCTTATGCAATGGTAAAATGTGTTCTAAAATTTTCAGTCTTTTCTTGCGGTTTCCAGATTATTTGCCTCAAATTAAGACTGATCTTCTAGTGATTCACTTCCAGCTTTTGACAGCTTTTTTTTTTTTTTGCCTTAAAAAGGTACTTCACAGAGAGCTGGGGAAACAGGATTTTTAATGACATAAATATGTAGCTGTTAAACATGCCAGAACAACACCCTTTATAGCTATGGTCACTGCCTTCCATTGGGAATGTCATTTCCATTTAAATATAAG
>WBNH01004021.1:0-127326 GCA_013401255.1 Urocolius indicus
CCTGTGGTAAAAATAATCTCAGTGGTCCATGACCTCTGCTTTCTCATCACTCAAAGCTTAAAGCAAAATCAAGTGCAAAATGTGAGAAGTTAATCTTTACATGTGCAATAATATTGGGTTTTGATGTTTTATTTTTTTGTTGTTGTTGAGAACCATTCTGCATTATTCTGTTTACTGAATCTGATGGAAGTAAAGACAAATGCGATGAAATGAGAGAGATGAGAAGCTCCTTCATGAAGTGTAGGTGAGAGACAATGTCCCTGCTGGAGCACAACAGACTGTAGGAAGCTCAGAAGCCCTTCTTACGGCAATGTACCTGCAGCTGCCCTCCACAGTAATTTAGTGCAATGTTCCTATTCTGGTTGTTTCCGCATCTCCTCCACAACCAAATTGCAGGTGATAATTAAACTGGATGATGATTTATAAATGATGAGCATAAAGTGACTGGGAGCAGTGCTTTGCCATAAAGAACAAGAAGCACCATAAGCACTGAGAAAAATGAGCAGTAACAGGCGGACCCCAGACAAGCTTTCCCACAAAGCTCTGCCAATATACCTCGGTCCTGATTTACAGCACTCCCGCAGCTCCCCTCTGAGCCTCGTCTGCTCCAGAAACTGTCAGTGGTGTGAAACAGCTTTAGGAGTTTTTGCAGGTGGACTCCTCTCTGCTCAGGGCTGCACTGAAGTCTTATGTGTCTCTGGACTGTAACATTAAAGGCAGAGCAGGGGGAAAGCAAACACATCTTGCAGGAACTGATCCTGCTCTCCACTTTGCCATAGGATCCCCAGGAGGGTCTGGATAAGCTTTGTCATCTCACTGTCTAAATCCCTTATCTGTAGCCCAGGGACGATAAGAGCAATGTTACCTACCTGCTGCATAGCAGGGAGTGTGCTGGTTAATTACCGAATATTTATACAGTGGGGTCAGCAGAAAGAATGCTGTTTGATAGCTAAATATTAGTATGAAATCATGGAAGATAACTGCATATATCTTCCCTCTCATAGCATGGTGATATTTTATCTACTTGTTATTTCGAGCCACATTCTCCAAAAGCTGAAAATACTTAGTGTCTGTGTAAAAGAAATATTTCAAAGAACACATGCTGTCTTGGGTTGTTTCCCACTGTGTATAGCACCTGCACACAACTGACACTAGTGAGTTCTTTGCTTTAATAGAAAAAGTAAAATGAAGTGTTACTTCTCTTTAGGCTCTGTTAAAGGGAACACTATTAAAAATACTTGTTCCCTAGCCAACTTTTTTTTCTTCCTTTTTTTTTTTCCACAGTTGTATCTGCTTTAGTGTACATCTGTGCCTGAATGTATTCCTCTTGTCTTTGTGCCCTGACAGACATCTCCCACCAGAGCCAAAAGAGGAAGGTTTATGAGACTGGTGCCACTTCAGTTTGGGAACGGGAGGAAGGTTTCCATAAAAGATGGGACGTTTCAGTTGTCATCACAGCCAATGCAGTGAGTCCCTGCAGGCGGGGATTGATGCCATGCAGCTGGGATTGGTGAGTCAGGGCTGATAGATCCTACATTGACTGTACAAGCCTAGAGGTGATAAACACTTTTTGTTACCATTCAGGGCGGAAAGCAGAGTGGCAGCAGCAGCGTTTTCCACAGTGCTCTGTAGCGGGGAGGCAGCTGCCTGGAGTCAAGGCAGCAGTGGGGTGGGTTTCTCTTCTCAGAGCAGTGCATGTTGCTTAAGGTGCAGGACAACATGAAGGCAAACCCAGCACACCTTGCTGGGTCTGGCACCTGAGGCTTGAAGCTGCCAGCTCAGTTGCACAGACCATCCTGCTCCAGGGGCAGGATCAGTGAAGGATTTTTCTTCAAGAACAAAGATCAAGAGATACTGCTCCCCATTAATGATCTGGAAAGCAGATCATGAATCCAAGCCAGATGTACCTTACAGGTATAGAGCCTTGGGGATTGATATTACCAGCAAAACAAAGAGAACAAAACCAGGCTGTTTTCTGTCTTAGCCACTAAGGACACCAGGTGGACCAGCAGCTTGGAGAAGTATGGTGAGGGGAAGGAGGTTCCAGATGCAGTTGTTAGAAAGGACTCATTATCAAAAACTGTAGAAGAGTGGACAGAAAGTTCTTCCCTACAGCTGACAGAAGTCAAGGAGTTGTCATGTCAGACACTGATTGTGCTGGAGACACTATGAGGAAACGGTGTCCATAGGGGCTGATTTGCAACAGTTTCCCTGCTCCTGCCTGGCACAAATTCTGTGGAGACGGTACAGAACAAGATTTGAGAGAGAGTATCCTTGGGATGAGAGCTGTTTTCCTTATCCAGTGGAGAGAAGACTTGACAGGACTCAGTCATGTCAGGTCCTGTGGCATAGTACTGAGAAAAGCCCTCTTGGTGCTGGAATTCTGGCACCTGCAGGAAGGGTCTGTGGGATGTTATTACAGGTTCAGGCACAACGTGGGTCCTGGTCCTTGTCAAGGTGAGGCTGGTGTGCACTCCCTGGGGACAGACACCTTACTGACATATCTATCAGAACTGTTATCAAACAGTGTCCTATTTCTCAAAAAAATGGCGTTTCCCACATACAGAGTCAACCTGCTGGTCCCCCTACAAAGGACCTCCCAGAACACCTCATGTCCTGGAAAGTTTGTCTTCTGCTCAGAAAGAAAAGTTGTTTTCTTCTTTAAGTCTGGATACATATCAGCCTTCATTCAGCCTTTACTTTTTTACTTCTCCAACACTTCAGTCATCTTGGCGGCAGTCACTGCATATGTATCGCCTTTTGAAAATTATCAGTAGCCGAGTGCAATATTCCTACATGGAAAGAAGGATGTAGCATTCCTCTTGAATCTGTTTTGTCCTCCCAGGAGACAGGTCTGAGGTCACTGGTCACTGCTATTACAAGACGTCTGTGCCTACTGTCTGAGTCACAGGTTTTGGACTTAAACATAATATCCATGAACAGACGCTTGAATTCACTAAGAAAGTTGTGCAGAGAAAGACTGGGCACAAGTACCAGAAGAGGTACCAACACCCATTTGAGTCAGAAGATGAATCCTAATTCCATCCTGCTCAGGCTTCTTGTGGTCAATTGCTGTAAGCAGAATATTTACTGGTGAATCCAGTAAGTAGTTATACCTATCTTCTCCTTATGATGGATGTCTTTTCCCTTCCTCCTTCTCATCTCCTCTGTTACCTGGTGGGACCCTTTGGAACATAGGCAAGGGAAGTAGAGCACAGTTCACACTGCTGATTAGATCCCACCCTGATTTAGAACAGCAAATAAAGCCTGGGAAGTTATAACCTGTTCACAGAGGATCTGCAAAAAGGGATCCATTCTCCTCATACACTTTGAGCAACATTCAGTGGCCTGGACCAGGCACAACAAAATGTTTGAAAACACCAGCAACACTATGACCTGCTCCAGACCTAGTTTTTGTTATTTGTCTATTAATGGGAAGGTATAAGAGGGAGGAGTGGAACTGCCTGACTACATCAGAGTTGGGCTGCAGCCATCTGGCGAGGCTGGAGGTGTGTGATGCATGTGGGACTTGGAAAGGCCAGAGGATAGGAGAAGGCAGCAACGGTAGTGGGAACAATCTGGATATGGCCAAGTACTCTTAACCTACCAGAGCTCTGGATTGGCCCATCCTGTTGTTAGGATGCTTCTGTATTCACTCTGAAATATCATGAGCCATAAACAGCCATCCAAGTACCTTTACATGGAGGAGGGAGAGTCCTTGGTGAGACCTGTGCTAGAATATTTCCCCCATCTTTCTCCCCCAAATTTCTCCCCCTCTGCTCTGCCCTGGTGAGGCCTCATCTGGAGTCCCGTGTCCAGTTCTGGGCTCCCCAGCTCAAGAGGAACTGAGAACTGCTGGAGACAGTCCAGTGCAGGGCCACGAAGATGATCAGGAGACTAAAGCATCTTCCTTAGGAGGAAAGGCTCTGGGAATTGGGGCTGTTTAGTTGGGAGAAGAGGAGACTGTGGGGAGATCTCATTAATATTTACAAATATGTAAATGGTGTAAGTTAGGAGATTGGGACATCCCTTTTCTCTGTTGTATCTACTAATGGAGGAAGGAGTAATGGGATAAAAATGGAACACAAAGAGTTCCATTTAAACATAAGAAAAAACTTTTACTGTTCAGATGAAGGAGCCCTGGCACAGGCTGCCCAGGAAGGGTGTGGAGTCTCCTTCCTTGGAGATCTTCAAAACCCACCTGGATGCATTCCTGTGTGACCCAATCTAGGTAGACCTGCTTTAGCAGGGAGGTTGGACTAGATGATCTCTAGAGGTCCCTTCCAACCCTACCATTCTATGATTCTGTAATTCTATATAGGAAATTCTAAACAAAGAAAATCTGCAAAAGTGTTGGAAGCAAATGTCACCTAAGAATTTGCTCAGTATGAGCTATTCACTCTAGATTTCACAGTGCCAAGGTAAGTAGAGCCACACAACACAGACAAGCGACTCTCAAGCATAGCAGAAGAGGAATTCCACCTTAAACAAAATACCTTCCCAGAGGCTTGTGAAAGATTAGAAGCCTTTGAGTCAGGCAGAGGTTTAAGGAGTGGGCTTTGATTGGCTCTCACTTCTGAGTTTTGAAGAAAGCAAGAATAAAAACTAATTGTGCCTCTGCTGATAAATGTAGGTAGGTATTTACATCTGCAGGGACTAGGAAATATGGGCACATTAGGTGCAATTAGGAAAAGGCAGCAATAAGCCAGTGTATTCTGCATGTGCAATTGGGATACCACCGTGAACACGTCAAAAGGATTCATGAAGGGAACAAAGTGAAATGCATAACTGTATTAGAGATGGCCAATATGAGGTTATGAGGTATGGGTCATATTTAGTTGAGTGACCAATTATTTTTCAAAGTGGCCAGAGCAACTATGGAAAGGCATAGAAATTTTATAGCTGAATTTCCAAGGTTATTCAGTAAAGCAATTTCTCAGATCATTATGTTTTGAAAATGCCCATTTAGAAGAATATTGGGTCAAAAGGGTAAGATTTAAAAGAAAAATAATCAATTTACTTGGATTTTGGGGATATGTATAGCTTCTCAGAGTTCAGAAACACAATTATCTTCATGTTTTCAACACATTCCTATCCTCTCTGCATATTGTGTGGTCACAGACATTTACACAGCTAACATCAACAGAAAAAGGAAAGAGGGTTTCAGAATGTGATAGGAAAACACCTCAACTCTGAATTTTGCTGCTCAGCAAAGACAAATCTCTCCACATTTCACAAGTCCTGCTATCCCCCTTATTTATGGTCTGCAAACACTAATGAGTCGCTAGGTATAATAGTAAAAAGGGATGCCCTAACCTTCTGACATCCACATTTAGATACTTATAAATATTAATGAGATACTCTCTCAGTCTCTTCTTCTCTAGATTAAACAGTCCCAGTTCCCACAGCCTTTCCTCATAAGGAAGATGTTCCAGTCCCCTGATCATCCCTGTGTCCATGTGCTGGACTCTCTCCAGTAGTTCCCTGTTCCTCTTGAGCTGGGGAGCCCAGAACTGGACACAGGACTCTAGAGTAGAGGGGGAGAAGAACCTCCCTTGATCTGCTGGCCACACTCTTCTTGATGCATCCCAGGCTACCTTTGGCCTTCTTGGCCATAAGGGCACATTGCTGGCTAATGGTTATTTTATTGTCAACTGGGACTCCCAGATTTCTCTCTGCAGAGCTGCTCTCCAGCAGGTCAATACCCAACCTGTACTCGTGCATGGGATTGTTCCTCTCCAGATGCAGGACTCTGCTTTTGTCCTTGGTGAACCTTGTGAGGTTCTTCTCTGCCCAACTCTCAAGCTAGTTGACATCCCGCTGAATGGCAGCACAGCCTTCTGGGGAATCAGTCAGTCCTCCCAGTTTGGTATTATCAGTGAACTTGCTGAGGGTACACTCTGTCCCGAGCAAGAAGTTGTGTTGGGCAGTGTCCAAGTGAGATGATCTGTACCTGAGGTGCAGGCTTTTGCCCAGCTGTGAGAGATGTGGCTTATGAGCCTATGGTTCACTCCTTACAATGATACTCTGAGTTAAAACAAGATAGCACTATTGCAGAAATAATATGAAATTTTAGTATACAGATACTATTTTTCCCAGTCTCAAGTAGATAATTTCAGTTTGTGCTAAGTGGATGTTTAAAGAAAGTCATCACTATGAGAATGAAAAAATGAATCAATACAATAGAATTTAATCACAGTCACTTTTCTTCATTTTTACCTTGAACTTTTCCTTGAATGGTGGCTACTTTCCAAAGCACTGGGCAGAAAATTTCTTTCCTGTCATTTATTTTGTATCTGGTTTTCTAAGACTACAAATTTTTAAAGTCCAATTATTTAATGATTCCCCACCTGACTGACATTTTACAATGTTGGCTAGCAAGAACTAACAGATCAGCTTTTCTTTTTTTATTAAAGAGTTTCTCTGTCAAATAAAAAAGAAAACCTTATGAAAGATTGCTGAGAGGTAAAAGGCAGGAAAAGGGAAGAGGGAAACCATAATCCCCTTCCCTAAAATTCCAGCAACATTTGGAAAATATTAGGAAATACAAAATTTGGAAATATTTTATAATGCTCCAGATCATGGGAAAAAAGTAGGTTTGGAACTGGTAAAAGGTAATATAGCTCTGTTTAAATTAACTCAGATGTGTGACATATGATGATCCAGAGGTAATACCTTCTAAATAATATTTTTTCTTATTTTTGTCTGTGCTGATGGAGTCACTCCTCTGTGCCAAAATATCATTGTGTTTTGAAACAAATCCTTCACTTCAGGGGAGGATACATTCCTTCTTACATTAGTGTTCTGGATTGCTGTAAAACATTACACTTTGCATTTGAATTAAGGGTGGATTTGGACACTAGCTTTCTGTCTGCCGTTTTATTTGGCAAACTGTGCCAATCTATTATGCTGATTTGACAGAATATCAAAATTATGAACAATACTTTTACAAGCAGGATGGACTGTAAAGTTTATTTAAAGAACTGATTCCAGGGAGATACCCCTGGCTGGGGATCTCCCTGTTGACGGTGCTGGGCTCCTTCCCAGCCTGCTGGCAACCAGCTCTGCCTGAGATGGGAGGAGGAAGCACAAACAAGGCAGCTTTTCTAGCAGGAGTTTTGAACCGAGTTACCTTGGGGTTTAGTGTGGGTGCAGTTGCTGGACAATCGCAGCCCTCTCACATCTCCCACATACTTGAGAGATGAGCAATGGAGTAACGTTTTTGCAAAATGAGTGGCATACCTCACTGGCTTATTGTGAGGAAAACAAGCTTTATTTCACATTTTCCTCCAGCTGTTCAGTTAAGGTATAATTCTGTAGCAGAATGCAGTTCCTCCTCACCTACCCCCACTGACTTTTGTCATTCACCTCACTGTTTGCTGTTCTTCTGTTTACCTTGGCAATTCCACCTGTGTTGACTGTATTTACCAGAAGTCTGACTGTCTTTTCTCTTCAGATCTGTCAGAAATAATTGTTTAAATTAAAGCAACTAACCAGGGATTCTGTGGAATGTAATGTCAGAAACTGAAGTAGGGGGACAGTTATCTACTTAATAAAACCTCCAAGGTGAGAATAGTCAAGCAGTGCATCAGGCTGCCAGAGAAGCTATGCAGTGTCCTGAGAGCATTTCCAGACCTGACTGCAATCAAGTCCTCAACACCTTGGTATGAATTTGGTGTTGACTTTGCTTTGCACAGGAGGCTGGGCAAGGCCTTGGCAAACGAAGGCCTCTTCTCACTTAAAATATTCTGTAATTACTTGTTAATCTCTCAAAACCCTGTAAGAAATAATCAATAAAAGTCACATTCTGACCCTCAAAAAAGAGACTCCAGCACAGGCTGCCCTGAGGACACTAAACCTGGGTCATGTGTAAACAAGTTTAGATAAAGTTCTGATTTCAAGAGTCTTCACAAAGTTTTATATATGCACCAAAAATCTAGTAAGTCTCTTCTAAAAAGAGATCTTGCATTTATGTGTGTTTCTTTATGTACTGCCTATTAATTAATGTTATCTGAAGAGCTGCCCAGGCATAAATACTAACCATAGTAGCAGTTTCCCAATGTTTCACAATATTCCTATTCCCATGATCAGATCATGTAGTTAGGCTACATCTAGACTAGTCAAGCAGAGTTGTATCTTTGGCTTCTGAGGAGAGATTTATCACTTGACTCTAACCAGGGGCAATAAACTGAGATTATTTTTACCACAGGAAATATGTGAAGCAAAAGGCCATCTTCATGAGGAAATTAGTTAAATCTTGCTAAAACTTCGATTTACCTGAAGGACTTCCCTTTTTTTCTGCTGTGGTAGCAGAAAGAGAACACAGTAATCCCTTAGACATGAAAAGGGCTAGGACATAAATTTTCAGTTGTTACTGTGTAATGATGTAGTTGACCTTAATTTGTATTATGGAGTTCAGCTCATGCCATCATTTATGAAACGTCCTATTTCAAATCATTCAGACAGGGCTTGATCTCAGTGATACCAGTGCAAATCTCTGGTAAATAACATTGATTTCAGCAGATTTTCTTATTGCTTATAGCTGGGATGACCTGAGATCTCTGCAGAGACATGATACAGGAAGTCTGATGACACTGTGCCACCTCTTCCTTTAGTTCACCTGAATGAACTGCTGTTTTAAAAATGCTAAGTAGGGTTTACATTGTGGCTTAGCTTCGACTAGTCACTAAACCCCACACAGCTGCTCACTCAGCCATCTCCATGTGGGATGGGGGTCANATCAGGCTGCCAGAGAAGCTATGCAGTGTCCTGAGAGCATTTCCAGACCTGACTGCAATCAAGTCCTCAACACCTTGGTATGAATTTGGTGTTGACTTTGCTTTGCACAGGAGGCTGGGCAAGGCCTTGGCAAACGAAGGCCTCTTCTCACTTAAAATATTCTGTAATTACTTGTTAATCTCTCAAAACCCTGTAAGAAATAATCAATAAAAGTCACATTCTGACCCTCAAAAAAGAGACTCCAGCACAGGCTGCCCTGAGGACACTAAGCCTGGGTCATGTGTAAACAAGTTTAGATAAAGTTCTGATTTCAAGAGTCTTCACAAAGTTTTATATATGCACCAAAAATCTAGTAAGTCTCTTCTAAAAAGAGATCTTGCATTTATGTGTGTTTCTTTATGTACTGCCTATTAATTAATGTTATCTGAAGAGCTGCCCAGGCATAAATACTAACCATAGTAGCAGTTTCCCAATGTTTCACAATATTCCTATTCCCATGATCAGATCATGTAGTTAGGCTACATCTAGACTAGTCAAGCAGAGTTGTATCTTTGGCTTCTGAGGAGAGATTTATCACTTGACTCTAACCAGGGGCAATAAACTGAGATTATTTTTACCACAGGAAATATGTGAAGCAAAAGGCCATCTTCATGAGGAAATTAGTTAAATCTTGCTAAAACTTCGATTTACCTGAAGGACTTCCCTTTTTTTCTGCTGTGGTAGCAGAAAGAGAACACAGTAATCCCTTAGACATGAAAAGGGCTAGGACATAAATTTTCAGTTGTTACTGTGTAATGATGTAGTTGACCTTAATTTGTATTATGGAGTTCAGCTCATGCCATCATTTATGAAACGTCCTATTTCAAATCATTCAGACAGGGCTTGATCTCAGTGATACCAGTGCAAATCTCTGGTAAATAACATTGATTTCAGCAGATTTTCTTACTGCTTATAGCTGGGATGACCTGAGATCTCTGCAGAGACATGATACAGGAAGTCTGATGACACTGTGCCACCTCTTCCTTTAGTTCACCTGAATGAACTGCTGTTTTAAAAATGCTAAGTAGGGTTTACATTGTGGCTTAGCTTCGACTAGTCACTAAACCCCACACAGCTGCTCACTCAGCCATCTCCATGTGGGATGGGGGTCAGCTGTGCCAGCTGTGTCCTCTCCTAACTCCTTGTGCACTCCCGGCCCACAAACTGGTGGTGGGGAGGAGATGGTGAGGGATGAGCAGCAAAAAAAAAACCCTTGACATTGTATAAGCACTGCTCAGCAGTAACTAAAACATCCCTATGCTCTCAACACGGCTTTCAACATAAATAGTAAACATAGTCCCATATCAGCTACTATGAAGAGAATTAACTCTATCCCACACAAAACCAGCAGAGTTTGATAAAGCCAGTTGAGATGATGCTGCATGTTGCAAATCCATCTAGCCAACATATCTTGATTGTTTTGTACTTTACCCATGTGACTTGTCCACCCTCCACCTTTCTGTTTTTACCTACATTTGTGATGTCTGTCCTCTCAAGTCAACTCTGATTTTGGTCTTATTTATGTTCAGCTCTTTACTCCGTGGCGAGATATGAACACTCACATATTATGTGGCAGATCTATGGATGTGGTGAAGTCTCAGCAGTATCTTGATAGCTGAAGAAAGAAAATGAATTTTTAAATGTACTTTCTCAGACAGCAAATCTTTTAAATTAGGCAACAACGGCCCCTGTGATTCATTAGAGTAACCATTCTTCCTCCTCTATTTGAAAGGAAGAATCTTCTGAAACAGCCTTTTTCTTTTTTTTTTTTTATTTTCTCTATTGTAACATTCCTCTTTATCTGTCAAGAGCCAACTTCTCAGTGATACAGTGACATTCATAGAAAGTTGAAGGCAAAGAAAAGTCCAAAAATTCTCTTTTGGCTGAGACATCATTTAAGAATCATGGTTCTGCCACAGAACATGATAAGTATTCAAGGTCAAGTGCAGTTGTAAGAGTGAGCCCATGGATTCAGAAATATAATTGCTTCACCTTTACTATGCACTTACTCTGCTGTAGACTTTCAGAGCTCTGAAGAAACAGATTTTGTTGCACTGAAAGACTATACTGATTTATCAGACAGAGACCACATATCTGGGCTTAATAAAAGGATTTGTTTTTTCTGGAGTAAACAGAGGATTTATTTTAACTTTAGGATATGCAGAGACAAAGCAGCTCTCGTTTACTACCAGAGTCACAACCACTGCCGCATATATGTGGTGGAAAGGCAATTTTCAAAGCCTGATGGCATGCACTGAGTTGGTTTCTAACAGTGATTCAGTATTATGTTGACACTCACAGTCCATTTATCATTGCAGGTTGAAAACATGAGTCTTTCTCAATGAAAATAAAGGTGGGTTTATCAGCATCCTGAAAGTCGGATATCAAACAGACATTTTCCAAGAATTTGTTTTCATTGATAACAAGTCTTCTGAACAATGCACAAAAAGCTCAAATGCTGCATGAATAGGAATATTCAGTGCTTCAGAATAAAAATTTTGAAAAACCTAATTCATTTCATCATACTGATACTTCTTATCTACATCACCTCAGGATGCTTGAGGACTATTGGTCTTCTCAGGCAAGATCTTGCTTTGGGCAGCAGCTTCCAACTGCTTCTGTTGTCACTATGAGAAGAGGCACCTAGTAACTAGCTGCATTTAACCCAAGCAAAAAGTAATTTGCGTGCCTGAGACTGATCCCTAAAATTAAACCATATGTTTAACAGCTTCCATTATCTGCTTTCAGCCTAGAAATAGGTTAGTTTAGACAAAGTCTGGAGAAATAAGAGAATAAAGGAGGGTCCTTGGGTTGCCCTACGTCCTATATTGATCCATTTATGGGTTATAGATTTTTAAAAGAGATTTGTGCTGCTGGCTACTCAAAACATTGCATTTTTGACAGGAAAAAAAATGTCCAGGTAAAACTCTGTTTACTCCCACAATAATATTTTGATTTGTATCCTTCAGTGCTGTGTCTTTGGAACATAATGCTGGCCTCTTGAGGAGCTGAACAAGGCTGAGAGGCTGGGAAGCCGCGATCTGCAGCAGGCTGGGGTTGCAGTGCTGACAGCTGCCTGGCCATGCTAGAGAGGATGTCTCTGGGCTGGGTAGGAAGCGCAGGGCTGGGTGTCTGGAGTGACAGTGGTGTCATGTACTTCTCAGGACAAAAACCTGATGAGGTTGTGGGGTGTATTAAGAGGAGTGTTGCTCTGGTGAGGCCTCATCTGGAGTCCTATGTCCAGTTCTGGGGTCCCCAGCTAAAGAGGGACACAGAACTTCTGGAGAGAGTCCAACGGAGTGCCATGAAAATGATGAGAAGTCTGTAACATCTCTCTCATGAGGAAAGGCTGCAAGACCTGAGGCTGTTTTGCCTAGAAAAGGGAAGACTGAATGGAGACCTCATTAACACTTATAAGTACCTAAAAGGAGTATGTCAGGAGGATGGGATGATGCTTTTTCTGTAGTGTCCAGTGACACACCTAGCACCACTCCACATGTGTGTGCAAGTCCAGGAAGCCAGGAACAGACATGGATAGGGCAGGAGATTTTTTAATCTGGGACCATAAGAAGGAAAGTTCAGTATTTGAGACTTGTTCTGGACTAATGCAGCTAGAAGGATTTCTGAAGGGGATAAAACTTGCCCCAGTGTTTTCCTCTTTTTCTCCTCAGGCTAGGGGATGGAAAAGGAAACAGTCTCATGACATCATGAAGGAAAATGGCATGTTGGTATCAGTCTCTGGGATTTACTGCTCTGGTTCACAGTGCAGAGCAGACAACCTGCAGATCTCATGTCCTGGGAGTCCTCTGTCTTCCAAGCACAGCAGCCCTGAGGTTCCTTCACTGTCACACATGCAGCAGGAGAGCTGTCCTTCAACAGTGATCCGTTTTTCCAGTGCCAGAGGGACAAGGAGCAGCTGTGCTGGTGGTCAGAGGTGGGAAAGAGCAGAGGGATGCACAAACAGCATTGCGTGGAGAGGCAGGGCCTTGGTCAGTGGGGTAGAGCACAGGCCCAGGCACTGATTGCTACTTCTTGACAAGTGACTCAACTCAACGCTGCCCTGGTAGCAGCCTGTCTGCACATTTCTAGTGCCCAGATAATGCAATGTAATTCAAGTTACTTTTGTTCGCACTCAAAGAGCTCTTGTAAGCAGTCACCTCTCCTTCTCTTCACAGCAATGTGTCTGTCAGCAGCTTCTGCTGCTCAGCTGATTCGTGATGACTTGCAAATTTGTGACTCTTGGGTGACTCGCAAGCTTGTGACTCTTGGGTGACTCCAATAGTCTCAGTGGAACAACGTTCATTCTACTTCAGGAGCTGTGCAGTGTAGAGGCAAGAAGAGAATAGCAAGTTGGATCTCAAATATAGGCATTTATACATACAAGCAATTTATACATATAAGCAATTTATACATACAGATATGCATGTGTATTTGTTTACATGCTGTATGTGTACAGTATATGTATGTTTATTTATAAATACACATGCTCACTTTGTGTATGTGTATGTATGTATGCTTGTCTGTGTGTATGGATGTACATATGTGTATATATATGTGTATAAATATACATGTACACCTGGACAGCACATGAAGTAGGTATTCAAATTCAGTGTATTTGAATTCAGAGTGCTTGTGCTGGGGTTTGAGTTAGATAAGGATTTACATTTATCAACAATTCTTGACTGCCCCTTTGCCACCGGAATGAGAGCAGAGTTTGGCAAGAATGACTAGGGTTAACCAAGCTGACAGCTCCTCTGAGAAAATCTCAAGCCAAAGAAAGTCAAAAGGTAGTGGAGGAACTGAGGGAAAGATATATGAATGATTAAAGTATCTAAAAGAAAATCAGTACTTTTGAAACACCAGAGCTGGAAACAATTAGTGGCTGGCTGGCAGCTTGCAAGAATCAATAAAAGAAGGATGCGATTTCTAATAACTCAAAAATAAAATCTGCTGATAAGTTAAGAAGGAGCTAAAGGGGAAAAAAAGAGGTGACTAGGAAACTAAATCTGTTAACAATTATTGTCAGTGCCAACACTGCCTTGGAAGTTACGTTTGTTCTACCACCTCCACCCGGCCAATTATAACAATATGTATTCACCAGGCTCTCATGACAGGAGCACCCACCAATCCCACTAGCGCTAAGGAGCTGCTGGCATTTGTTTTTGTTTTAATTTATCACTCAGCTGTTTTGAATCACACAAAGCTAAATCTTGGCTTACAAGTTGTCAGTTCCAATGCTAATCTTTTGTGCTTACTGCATATGTGCCTGTGTGATATGTATATTTTCTGAATTGTAAATCTGCCATGGAAATTTCCCAGTCTGGGTGTGAAATGTCCTCTCCAGGCCCTTTGCTCTAAAGATTGGTCATGTTAAAGCTATTGACAAATGTTGACTGCCCAAACAGGAACCTGCCAGATGATGCAAACTAGCTGGGTCTAGTTCACCATCCCTTTGCACAAGTTTAACAAGCTAACGCAGAGCAGTAGATCAGATTGTATGTGTGCAGGGTCATCCTATGAAATGTGATGATATCCATGTGATTTCCTTAATTTCTCTAACCAGATGATAAACAGTACAGGCATGTGATAAATTACATTTATTTTTAACCTTTTGACCTCCTCACTTGTTCTCTACCCACTTAATCCATTTCTACTGGGACAACTTCTGGCATTACAAACCCCTGAGCAGCACTCAAACAGCTAGTGCTCGAAAAAAAAGCACTGTTGTAGATGGTTTCCTGCTTTCCTTTGTAAACACAGAGTTTCCCTTTTTATCCCTCTTCCCTAAATTACGCTAGTCCAGAGCAGAGACCAGTGACAGGTACAGGATGTTGTAGCTGCAGGACTGGATCATCAGCCAGAGCTGGACATGCCCATTTGAGGGTCTTCCATTTGCGACTACAGTTATTTTGGTACAAATGGTAAATATCTTGTGAAGTGCTTTCTCCAGAACACAGCAGAAACAAGATATATGGTGGCTTGCTCTGGTATAAATATTATGTTACAAAAATCACTCATGTCTTCAGTGCTATGGAAGAATTTTGCTGGTTTTGGCCTCAATCCTGTAAAATGCTCTGTATGGGCAAGAAGTCCTTCCTCATGGACTAACTGAAAGATTGAAGCTGTATTTGGATTGTACAGTTGAAAGCATTCAGCTGCTTCTCAGCACTGATGAGTTGTTTTTCGTTTACATCTAACTTAACCAAGCAAGTTCCATTGTAACTAATATGCTAGGGATTTACATCTTGTTTGCTCTAAGACAAAAAGTGTCACACTGGAGTCCCAGAGCTCAGGACAGAGATAGGGATGAACTGCGAGTCTCTGATTTCCTTCTTGCAGTGTTTTTCCCTGAATCATTTGCATCCTGCACAACTGAAGTCTGTTTATCTCTTGATCCTGATACGACATTGAAGTAATATGAACTTGCAACAAATCATTGTATGGTTTGTGAGGAAGATGAGGAGTAATAACAGCACTCCAGGTGCTAGTGGCAGAGTAAGAGATGAGTATGGATCAGATATGGACCCCAGCCACAGAGGCTTCTAAGAGAAGGAAATTTGTGCAGAGTCCATATGCTGGTGGAGTGATTGCATGTATATCACTAGTTTGTAAGCACACACAATACTTTCCACCATTTGTATCTACACTTTGTGCAGCAAGTGCAGGCTTGTTTTCACACCCTCAGGGAGCGCAGACTCTGTCTGACACCTGTTATGTGCCAGTACTTCAGGTTTCACATACACTGACGACTTCACATCACACATTGTGAGCCTGCACGCACTGCAGCCAAGATGTACAGACACTCTGCCCATCTCATGCCCAGCTGAATGTAATTTCTTGAGTTGATAAATCCAAATACTTTATTATTATATAATCAAGGTAGTTATTTTGCGAAATAAAACTCTACTGATCCACACAAGCTTTGGAAGGGTTTTTGAAAGAATCACAGACCAATCACTCCTTCAGTAGCCCAACAAACAAGTAAAACTAAACAAAATCACACTAACCATTTCTCTGCCTCCATAGAATCATAGAACGGTAGGGTTGGAAGGGACCTTTACAGATCATCTAGTCCAACATCCCTGCAGAAGCAGGTCCACCTAGATCAGATCACATAGGAACATGACCAGACAGGTCTTAAGACCTCCAAGGAAGGTAACTCTACACTCTCACTGGGCAGCAAGAGTTCATTCTGATATGTGGCTTCTCCTTTGAACTGTGAGTTGCAGTTTTCAGCCTCTCTCAGCTGTTCCCATAATGGAACGAGACTTTTCACCGTGAACAGCTTCAGCCTCATCAGTTGTTCTCACACACTGACTTCTGTGTTTTCCGGTTCTGTCCCTTCTGTCAAGCCATTTTTATAGGGATGTCCTGGAGAATGGTGTTTGCACCTTGTATATATCCATTTTCCCACATTGCTTCTGTCTGAATGGTTGCATCTTATTCCCACAGTTTCTGGGCTGGGTCAGGTGTGCCACAGGCAGTTCTAGCAACATAAGGCTGAGTAAGCCTAACCTTTGTCATAAAAGTGAGCAACATTTTTATAAGAATGTCTTAATGCACACAAGCTCCCAGCCAGAACAACATCTTTTGTACTTTGGGGAAGTTTGCATGAGCTACAAAGTTACAGCATTTTCCAACCTACTTATAGACTGGAGTACATTAATGGGAGGAAATACATGCATTGACCTGTAAGTGCTTTGTTAAGCTCTGATTTATTAAAGGTCACTTAGCATGAAATGATTGAAAAAATAGCTCATGTCTGATAAGTGTATTTGGATTATTGGAGGTAAATTAACCTAGCTGGACAGACATAATTTCTTTGGATTTCAGGAATGCATTTAGTTCTGTACTATGTATCAGTGCAATCTCAGTAGATCAGATAGCATTAGAGGGATGGTGAGGCTGAAACTGTCAAAGGCAACAGTTCAGCAGTGGGTCAGGGCACCAAGAACCTGTTTCATTTCTTTAAGCTATGCAAATGTTCAAGATCCACCTATTGTTCAAGATTTGGAAAATAAGTTTTGCAAACTTGGACCAAGAGGAAATGTATGTTTGCATTCTACAGGATAAAAGAGTGACTTGTGTCACTGGAGCTTGTCAGAGTAATGAGGAGACTGCAGAAGCTGCTGGCTTGCCCCCCATGCTCCTCCAGCCAGCGCTGGGGCAGGTAGTGAGCTGCGATACACCACCCGAGTGGTTTGTGTCTTTCTCTCTCCCACACAAGTATCAGATTGTAAAGCACAGTCTGGTCAGCACTCTGCTCCTGGGATAGTGCAACCACACACTGTCCTTATTTGGGCTGGATTGCAGGGTTACGAGCCAGTCCTTGGCTTTTTTTTGCCTTTTAACAAGTTCATTTTGGTGAGACACTTTTTTCCCCTGTAAGGAAAAACCCCACAAATATTTTTAGAGCTGGTTAAATTATTTGTTATGAACAGATTGTCCAATGATTTTTTGCCTTTTTCTGAACATGAGTCATTCACAACCTTATTTCAGTGGATGTGTTTGTTATTCATAAATACTAAAGGAATAGTTTATGCAAAGGAGCTTCAGCCTCTGGGTTATTCCAAAACTGCTTGGCTTTTTATTAACGTCTGTTTTTCCTGGTCCAAGATTGTTTATCTAGGTTATAAAACACAGCATCTTCACTGTAAATAGTAAAAAGGTGAATAGCAGCAATTTAAAGGAATAGAAAATAAAAATTAAGTACTACTTGTTGTAAAAGTGTGTTAACATTTCCCTTCAGATATTTTTGTGGATATGGCTGTGATCATTGAAGCTATTGCAAGCATGGAGCTATATCATTCAACAAATCACAGGAGGAAAAAATGATCAGTATATCTAGGCACAAAAAGATTGAGTTGTGTACCCAGCAGTGGACCTGGACACCCAAAATTTCTACAGAACAAAGGAATTTAAATTCTGCATAGTACATGGACCCATTCTAAGCATCCTTGTTAGGCTAAAGTTCTCTAAATTAATAGTTTCTTTTTTTCTTCTACCTAGAAAGCCTAATCTGAGGAGATTAGCACTTACTTGTGGCATAGGATAATAAACTGGATCAGTAATTAGGATCACAGTACGATTTAGTTTCTGAACACCTGGGTCTGTAGACCAAGTTAACTGCTGGACCATGACAGGTCCTTAAGGCCAGGACAAAGACAGAATAACAACTGGTATCGATACAACCTGGCAGATGAAGGGATTAAAAGCAGCCCTGAAGAGAAAGACTTGGGGGTACTTGAGGGTAAAGAAGCCTTCCAGTACCTAAAGTGGATTTATAAGAAAGATGGGGACAAACTTTTTAGCAGGGTCTGTTATGACAGGGTAAGGGGTAATGGTTTTGAACTAAAAGAGGGTAGATTTAGAATAGATATGAGGAGGAAATTTTTTTACAATGAGCATGGTAAAACACTGGAAGAGGTTTCCCAGAGAGGCAGTAGATGCCCCATCCTTGAAAACATTCAGGGTCAGGTGGGATGGAGCTCTGAGCAACCTAATCTAGTGGAAGATGTCCCTGCTTATTGCAAATGGGAGTCAGGCCAGACAGCCTTTAAAGGTCCTTTCCAAACCCAAACTATTTAAAGATTGTGTGTCAGCAGGGACAAATGCATATATTTTTGCAGTGTTTGTGTGTTGCAATTGTAACTACTGTTTGGGGCATTGGCAGCTGCAGACCTGTTTTATGTGCCAGAGCCTACATGTAGATATCTGAGATACAGCAGTGACCCTATCTCCATAGCCCATACTGCCAAAAATGCCTGTCCTCACCCTCAGCTAAAGCCTGTGCCATTGATCCTAACCAACCTCTGTCGGCAGAGACCTTGTGGAAAATGCAGGCTTTTGCAGTAAAAGTATCTCAGTGGTGCTTGATGTCTCAAATCCCATTTTTATTCCTAATCTTGGCCTTAACCACTCCAGCAAGCCCTAGCAATATAGCAAATCACACTGACCAATTCAGGCTCCAGGTCTGAAATGAAATTTGTGTACACTCTACAACTAGCTTCAGCTTTTCAGATCCTACTTTCATAAAGCATACCTACAAACTACTACATTTCCCCCCTTCAATTAACAAAAGCAATTCACAGTACCCTCTTTTGAAACTCACTTCAGTATAATTTAGTGCATCAAGAAAGATCCATCTACACACATATCTGTATTGCTAGTATCCTCTAGCAACATTTCGCTTCAAGTAATGGCAAAACAATTTTAAGTTAATGCCTTTGAAAATTATCGTCCAGCATGATAAAGACATAGATTCTAAGTGATAATTAAATTACTTCCCGTGTTTACTCTTTCAAATTATTTTTCTTTCCTTGTTTTTAACCACATATTCTATAGAGTTCAAAAATCTGAAAGACAATCCCTTAAAAAACTAAAAACTTTTTCAAAAGACACCTGCAACTGAATACTATATACAGTTAAAAAACAAAAAAGACTACATTTACATAGCTTCTTTGTCCTAAAGTACTGCATAATAATTTATGGCTAGACTGTCTTTGGACTGTTCTTCCCTTCTGAGAAGTTGCATGAAGAGAATTTCAGCTAGGATGGATTTGGTTTAGATGTTCTCATCTCCTGGTCCTGTGTTCAGCTAGGCCTCATGTTTCCATTTCTCATGACTAAATATAGTTTTCTTGGTAGCTTAGAGAAGGTAAACATTAAAGAAAAGTGGAAGGGATGTGACTTTATAATTTGGAGAAATAGATTGGAAACTGGGTTTGATGGAAAAAAAAATACACTGGAGATGGGTTTATTATTTAGGCCACCTAGTAGGCAGCAGAAGCTGAAAGCATCAATGCACACCTAATTTTCCAATTAGGGAATGATCACATATGAATTATTACTAAACTTTAATAGCATTATAAAATTACTGATGCCCTCCTAATACTGCCCCTAAGGCACACTGTCTTGCCCTAATCAGTTCAAGGAAACACAGTGAGAAACTGAATCAAAAGGCTTCAGAAATACAGATGGCTAGCAAAAAAGCTGACCAAAATTCTTCATTATGTCAATTCTGCTCATGTTCAGAGCCTGCCAAACCATTTCTTATCTTCTCTGGGACCTGGGACTTCATCACTTTAACTATGGAAAAAGTAATGCCATTTATTGCAACGTTTGGGCCCATATGAATGTTTGCATTCCTGAAAACCTCAAATTTCCTCCTTTTGCAAGAGTCCTTGCTGTATTATTCAACCCATGATAAGCAATAATCTTCAACTTTATGCTGAATTCCAGGTCACTCTTTGTTTTCTGTTTTCTTGTTTTACTCCTCTGCATTGAAGCCCGTAGAAAGCTGCCTGTGGCATGTTGTGGTGAGTCCTTGCTTGCAAAATGTGGTATCTTCTTTTTTAGATAGCTTATTCCTTACATATATGTTCTCTTACCATGGTTAAACAGCCTTTTGCTAGAAACCATGCCGTAAAGCAGACCTATAACTTTTCAACTTACGTGTTGACATTTAAACATATCTCAGATACAAATGTCATGTACCACATCTGCTAGTGTTTCATCCTACCAGAGATACATTGCCTGACTTCTCTAAACCAAGCAGATAGATACTTAATATTTACCATTTAATGTCTCACTTTAATGGATACCAGTAATAGTCAGATCTTCAGTACTCCCTCAGCAATATCATTTGTGTATATCACAAGTGGGCAGATGCCAGAACAAAGATAGGTGCACAAGTCAAATTACCTGACATACCCACAGCCTCTGACATGCTTATCTTATGACATAGTTGCAGGTCTGAAATTCTGCTGAACCCACTGCTACACCAAATAAATCTTCAGTGCTGTGAGCAATATCATTACTACAGCACACAGATCTTGCTTAATATGTCTAGAATTTTGTGTCTGACTGTTTTAAGGAGGGGTTTGGATGTTTTCCAGGTGACCTGTGTACATGAGTATAAATGTGTATGTCGCTTTAAAGAGTACTTTAGACTGTGAAGCTGACCAGAGAATCTGTGAAAAAGTTAAATTTATTGAGAGTGGGTTGACTACTCTCTTTAGCTATGTGAAACTTTTACGGATGAGCCTTCAAATCTAGTTGCTAGTTGGATTCCAGATATTTTATGTAGCTATGTATGGTTATAATAATACCACTACAGGATTTGCTATAGGAGATTTGGGATGGTTGCATATGATTGTGCTTATATGTGTAAAGTCTGCAGCAGTTTGGAGGGCCACAATCAGGTCCTGACATGAATTCCACCTACCTAAAGTTTGTAGTAGAAACATGAAAAGGCAAAAACATGCACTTTTTCTTAAACAGTATTTTACTTTGAGAGGAGTGAACCAGGGCTAACCTTTGTACTGGAGTTTCGTTTGCACTTTCTTGGGAGGAGGCTGATAGACCAGCACTGTAACTCCAGAAAGGTGCTACTGGAGGGCCTCTATCTCTTGGACATGAGTGAGCATGTCAGAAGAATTGCAGTGTGTGGTCTGTGGTCTCCTCTCTACTGGCGTGCACTGGTAAGATTGGGCTGCGCCCAAATACTTTTAAAATTAGCATTTTGATTGGGACATTGTGTACACTGGAGGACAGGACTGGTATTCCAGAAGGACTGGAGATTTAATCAGAAAAAGTAGGATGCTATCAAATGTGTAGTATTTTAAGATACTTTAAACAGGTAGCATTATAAGATGCTTTCATGAGATAAGACTGATCAACTGCTGAAATATGCCTGGGGAACAACTGGCTTGACAGCTCTTCTGCAGAAAAGGACCTTTGGCTAAAATGGATTGCAGACTCCTTGCTAGTAGATCACACACTGAGTGTGTGCACTGAGTTGTGCTGATGATCTAGTGCTGTACCCAGTCCTATGAATGGTGACCACCATTACTGGCCTGCCTTTACCAATCTTACTCCCAATCCTCTTCCTCTTTCTATCAGCTTTGGCAAAGCTTCTGCTGGACTGCTGTCTCCCATTGCAGTGTCATGCATCAAGGTAGGTGTGAATCAACTAGAAACTCTTCATCCAGAGAATGCTGGAGTCTGGAAAACAGGATGGTGAAGGAAGACTCAATAAATTGGAGTTGCTTACTGCTACTGAAGGAAGAAAACTTGGCACTATAATGTGAGAGTAAATATCAAAGATAAAAAGGCTTGTATTGACCACAGGGAATATTTTCTTCTTTTTGGTTTGATTTTGTGATTTGGACAGGAAGTAATGGACTTCAATTGCAACAAGAAAAGTTTTGGTTAGAGAGAAGAACAAAATGTTTCTGTCTTCAAGGCAGTGAAACCCTGTAACTGGTTACTTGAGATTGATAGAGAGTGTCCCTTGCTGGGGGAGAATTAAGGATATGCCAAACCAATATTCATCAACATGACAGAAGTTATGTATTTTATCCCATGTTGGAGCTCTGGACTGGAGTACATTCCTTCTGCAAGGCCTTTCCAGGCTTCTGAGTCTATCCAGGAGAGCAGAGAGCTCTGTGCATACATGTTTGTGTGGACTTTCCAGCTGTCTACTGTGGGAGCTGTGACACATGACAAAGAAAACTTCACTGTGCAATTGCATAGGGTACCTGTGCTGGTCAGACTAGCCTTGGTCCCTGTATTCCTTCTCCCAGACTGGCACCTCAAGTACAGCATTTCCACTGGAAGCAGAGAGTCTCAGGGCTGAACACCTAGCAGGCAAGGACAAGGAGTTTCTCTCACTTGCTCTCTTTCTTCAGCAGGTAGACAGGTCCTCTCCTGATTGACATCGTGGCTCTGGTATGTGGGATGGTGCATATCTTCCATCCCATGACCCAGTCTCCACTGCAAGAAGGATGAGGTCTCAACCTTCACTTCCTCCAGCTGTAGACACAATTAAACCTTGGGTTCTCAATAGTTGGATGAACTCTCTAAATGCTCTCCTAGATCATCAGACCATTTTTACCCTTGGTTACTTTGATGGATTTAGATACAGTCTGTGACATATGTAGCACTACACACAATCTCTGAAAGTACCTTTCCATCTCAGAATACTCTTCTATTAAGTAAATCTGTATCACTTCCCACCTATATAAAAATAAACCTTCAAAAAGTTTCCCAAGTTCCTTTTTTATTCATAAATTGAACACACTGTGGCAATGGCTAGGGATCAGGCTTTCATGCCTGCAGTTTCTCTTCTCCCCAGGCAGCATGAGTTCTGCACTGCCTAGCCTTGAAGATTTGTGGCTAAGCAGCTTAGTTGTCTAAATAATGTATGGATCAGTGTACAAGGCCTTTCATGTAGAGTCTGTATTGCAAGCAACAGTAGCAAGTCTAACACAGGCATTCAGGAATTCTGTGTTTGCTCATGTCTGCTGCGATGCTTGTTGTCTTTGTGTGATTGTGTGGGATTTCCTTGGCAGAGAGCACTGTATTAGAGATGATGTATTAGCAATGATGCAATTTCTTCAATCATTTGAAAAGAATCCCTGAAAACTGTGCCCTTATCTGGTATAGCACACAGTAAGTTTAATTGAGGAGCTCCTGGAAGAGGAACTGGGAGTTTTTGCAGTTGGGAGATGGCATGTTTCTGAGGGCATCCAGGGCAAGCCATTCTTACTCCCCTCAACTGAACAGAGCTGTGTCAAATGAGGCCCTTAATTCTGGCCTCAGATCAAGATGCTACTTAAATACATACCTCAGTGTAACACAATTCCTGGATTTTGTCCTAAATCTGGATGGAATAGTCATTTAATGCTAAAATCGTGATCATTAATATCAAGAAAGTTTATCTGGGAAGAAAGTCCAGTCCTTCCATACATCCACATATTTCACTGTGGACATAGTTCCAACATTTTCTTCTGTCAAGCTCCACTTCACTTCAGAAGTTAGTAGCTGTTAAAACTGTCTACCTTTCCTCCAGCCTTTTTCACAATACAGTGAATTCCCAGGGCTATTTTTTCTCACTTGCTTTCCATCCTGACAGCATGATTTATGCTAATATTTTTACATGAAATAAGTCTTGGATCCAAATCCCATCCACTACTGCAACCATGAAGTGGGGTGAGTACAGGGGGAAATTAAGCAGTGAGGTGAGTAAAGACAATCCAGTGGTGATCATGATGCTTTTGCAAAGATAAAACCATACTCCTGAGAGGATAAATACATGTCTGAGGTTAAAGAATGTTGATTAAAAAGACTCTTTTGAAACCAGGCGATGTTTACTGCAAATATTGAATCATATCATAAAATCATAGAATGGTAGAGTTGGAAGGGACCTCCAGAGATCATCTAGTCCAATCCCCCTGCAGAAGCAGGTTCACCTAGATCAGGTTGCATAGGAACATATCCAAGTGGGTCTTGAAGACCTCCAAGGAAGGAGGCTCCACACCCTCTCTGAGCAGCCTGTGCCAGGGCTCCCTCACCCTCACAGTGAAATATGTTTCAATGGAACTTTTCGTGTTCCAGCTTCATGCCATTACCCTTTGTCCTATTGCTAGATACAATAGAAAAAAGGATGATATAGATGATATAGGGTCATCTTTTCAAGTCCAAGAAAAGTAGAGATGACAAAAATATGTATATTCTTAGAATGATCAATGATCTTTATTCTTCTCTGCTGCTATAATTATTAAAATTGATCAAGTCAATTAGAAATGCTTTATTTGTATTGTTCATTGTTTGAAAGTGAGCTACAGAAGAGAATGCAAGGACAGATTAACAAAAAAATCCCTTTTGAAACCTAAATACAAACATGTGCAAGATTCCTGCTGACTTGAGGTCAAAAGCAATCTTGCTATAAAGAAGCACAGAGAGAGAAGAGCACGTGTTTGTGAGCACATAATCTAATCTACAACATTTTTTCATTTGAGCAATATGAAACTGAAGCAAATGACAGCCTCCTGACAACAGATACATCATACCACATTTGTAGCATTATCAATGAAGAAGGGGAGGTAAGAATGTTAATACATAACAGAAAGGAGAAGGTTGGTAGTGAAACCTGTTTAACATAACCATCAGGAGCAAGCATAATAGTTGGCTTAGTTTTAAACCCACAAATTTAGAAAAAAGAGTCATGACAGTTTTAACAACGAACCTAAAATGCCCTTTCATAGTAAGAGAAAATGTTTAAAACACTTTAATGCAGTAACACAGTCTGCCATCTTGATTTGTAAATTTTGCCATATAACTCGAACTTGCCTCTGGATGTACAAAGGCAGTGTAAACAGGCTGGCTGGGTTATAGCAGAGTAATGCACTTCCAATGAGGTGCAGGTTATTCCAGTGAGGGAGTATAAGGATCAACATTTAAAATACATATCTCCCACCAGTACACTTTTTGCACACATTTCTCACTGGTTCTACGCTGATTTGTGGGCGTGGGTTAATACCTTCTGCAAAGACGTCTGGAACCAATGGGTTTATTTCAGTGGATTCACTCTTCTATTTTTCAGTTTTGCTGTCTGAACCAAAGGCTTCTGTATCCTAGGAGGTCCTGTTCCCTTCTTATTAATGTTTCTTTTCATCTCTTCCTTGAAGAGTAAAGTCTGCCCCAGAACTGATTTGGGCCTTTGGTGGCTCAGAGGATGATCTAGTCAAACGCTTCTATCCAAGAGTCTAAGAAGCTGGAGAATTCATCGTTACAAGGAAATAGTGACTCAGTAGCTAAGGAAGTGCTGAGAGAAAGAATAGAAAAGACTATAAGTATCCAGGTAAAAATGACTTGCATGTTCCCTCCTTTTGTTGATTCTCATGTATGAGCTGTAGCATTCCACACAGATAGAAAACAAAGACTGTCACAACCTTTTTAGTGTAGATCTGTATCACACAAATACAGTATCTGGGACATCAGTGAGTTGTAGACTGACACATGTTTCTGCACCTACCAGCACATCTGGAAATTATAAAGCTCTGGTTTGTGACAGCTCTTTAAAAATGCTTCTTAAATTATATATATAAAAAAAAAATTAGTAGCAATTTTTGCATGAAAAGTTTAAAGTGTATGACTTTACTGACTCATACCCAAAGACTTTTCACAGTAAAATAGCAAAGCATTTCGCAATATTTAATTGTACCCATTGTTCTGTCTTCTGAAATATTTTTTTTTAAAGTAAAGGAACCAATTCAAGCTCTTATAATGAATTTATTGTGATTGATAATCAATACAAGATGACATTTTCAATGAGGAAAAAGCACTTCCCATCTGGTGCGAGGAGAGAATATATATTGTTTGACCAAAATGTTTCTTGTAGTCACTCCCATAGATATCTATCCAGTAAAACATCAGAAAATATTTCCTAATGGAAATCAGAACAGAATGCTGTGTAGTAGCAATTTCAAGTGCATACACCTCCAGCAAACTATGTTATTGATTTATAGAATCACATTTACTAATATTGCCAAGCAAAATAAATTGTGAGGGATTTCATGCCAATTTGTGAAATACAACGTATTTGAAATAGCGTCTAATGATATTTTTATTTATGCAAGACTGAGTGGAACGGAGATCTGGTTCTCCTTTTGGCTCTGGCAGTCACAGTGAGAGTCGGAGGCATGCATACAAATCTACAGCAAAGAAACCACTGATGGGGTGCTTTCCTGCCTCAAGATGTTAATCTGTTCATGCTTATAAGAGTCCAATTAAAGTAATAGCACATTGAAGTTTGACCACAAGCACAGCTGCAGCATAAGTATATTTTCAGGTTCTTGTTTACAGCTCAGAAATGATGTGGTGATATGCAGGAGGGCTTACTGTAATCTGAGCTAGAGATTCCTCGGGCTGAGCCAGACTGGGCAGCACCAGAGCAAAAGAGAAAAATGAACAAGATTTTTTCTTTTTTTTTTTTTTTTTTTTTTTTCATTAAGAGAACCATGGAAACACTGGAGTTGTGGAAAAACTGCTGCCTTTCAAAATTCAGGATGTGGAAATTAAGGAGACATTCTTAAAAATGACTAATTTTATATTTATTTTTTAGTTTAAGAAATACACTGTTTCCTTTGGGGTTTTTTGAACAATCATAACAAAAAAGCAGCCTTTAAAAGCCCTCAGGGGTGCGGCAAGAGCAACTCCAGATAAAACGTTATTTCAAACCTAGTTTTAGAATACATGAAAGAACAGAAGTAATGTCAAAGGTATGTCTTGACTGTTTTCCATTGACATATTTCAAACTGTGTACATATATGAAGAGATGTGAACTTCTTTAGAATATGTTGCATCCTACTAGTTGCAGCACATTTTGTATCACCAAGGGTACTGCAGATGTACTGCACAGTTGATAATCCCCAAGTTTACTGGCTGCACCCTCAAGCATATGCAATTGTGCTATATTGGGGTAAATCTTGTACTGTGTGGCTAGGAGATTTCAGTATTTCAGGGGCCATATGAAACTCAAGGAGGTTGACCCTCAGTTATGGGAAACATTTTGTAGTGGCCACAACCAGGAGACCACACTTTATTTTCATGTCAAGTGCTGCTACATGCTATGTCTTGATGGCCTTTCCAAACAAGGCTGACAGTGGTGGATTTCTACTAACGTGGTGGTTACAAATGACCCCTCAATTCAGCAATAAAGTTGTGAAGCTGCAGTCACATCCCGGTGCAATGGACTGTGTTTGCTGTTCTTATTTGAACACAGCTGCAGCTAGTATCCATAACTCAAATTAAGTGCTATTTAGGAGGGTGTTTGGAAACCCGATTAGTGTTCCAGCATTGAGATTTATTGTTTCCAGATTGGAGAAGACTATTCTTTTGTAGTTGTAACGATTTAGGGTAATAGAGACAAAACGTCAAGTGGCGATTTTAGTATTTAAAAATGACTGAATAAAACAAGTAACAAAAGACAGATCTACTCGAGTAAGCTTGACTTTGCAAGTTCAACTATTTACTGATTTTGCAAGTTTGTTTTTACAGGGTGAGAGTTACTGCCCATATTTTGCTTAGGAGGCTTGAGGATTCAGCTCTCAGCAAAACGACTGATGAACTGCAACACAGGGGTCTGGCTCGTGAGCTGTGAAAGCGGACCTGGGTTGTCCTGGTCCCATGTCCTGGTTTTGCATACATCTCTTTTCCAACTGTGGGTAAACCATGGGGAGCAAGAGCCATCTCACTCCCTTTTACCCATCTAGATGGCAGCTGTGTAGTCTAAACTGGACACTAAAAAGAGACAGATACTTCCGTGGAGGGACTTAAGCTATCTTTAGATAGCTGTCTGAGACAGGCACATTCAGTCACTCTTGGGGCATCTATCAAATGAGTCGATATTATGAGTCAAATGAGTCCAACTTAGACCAGATTTTACTTCCTGAGACAGCCACAGAGCAAGCCTGAAAGTCATGATTTTCCCATGTGGTTGCAAGGTTGTCTCCTGCACAGGTTAACCCACTCTTTGATACAAAGATAGTGTCCTGCTCATATATTTTACAGCATGTGTCCCAAGGGCCTATCATAGCTTTGACCTCTGAGCAGGATAAAGAAGTGTGAGTGCAGATAACAATAAAATTATTTGATTAACGTAAATTTGTTTCGTGAAAGGCACAAAAAATCGAGCGGCAAGTGTCAAACCTGTGTAGCCAACGTGAGGTCTTCGCTGAGGAGCTGGAAAAATGTCTTGTCTCACTTGTGGTCACTGCATGGTTTTTGGGTGATAGACTGAGCTACATTCTCCATCATACATTGCGGGTACCAGAAAGAGAAGTGAGAGATACATCTAGGCCCCTAGACAACTCAAAAAGAGGTCATGGCAGCTTTCTCTTGCAGCAGTCAAACCCTCAGTGCATTGGCTGAAGGTAATATGTCCTGAGGAGGCAGAAGTCAGCAAACAGACGTGTAAAGAAAAAAAGCTACTATATGTTCCAAAACAAACAATAAACAGAGGTCCTTACTGAAGCCAGAAAGAAGAAATGACTAATAGCGGATTATCTTCTTTTTGTGATCTGTGTTTGGTTATTTGGGCAAGATGAAAAAGGCTGGAAATATTAAAAGAGAACAATTTGGATGAAAATACATCTGCAAATCTACTTCCTTTGGCTACACTGGAGACAAAACACAATTGCAAAATGTATATTCTTTGTGATTCATTCATTGCCCTCCTTGAAAACAATTCAGAAAGTGAATGTGTTGTAATTTCTAAAAAAGAAGACGTGGGCAAAGGACGTTTATAAAAATTTACTAAGTTGTTTTTTCCACAGCGACCTGGGGCTGCAACGGTCAATGATATTGTATAAATATTTGTTTGCTGGATTAACGTCTTTGACTGATTTGCAGCCCTGCCTAATAAGGGAGGAGAAAGAATCTCAGCAGGCTTTCCAACACCATTTGCCCAGGGAACAAAGCCTTTTGTTCTGGCAAGGATTATTCATTAGCAGATTTTGACTACTGACTAGTGTTCACTGGACAAAGATTTGTGAAGATGTTACTATGTGGCTGAAGTCCTATGTGAGAGCCTGGATGAACTTAGGCAGGGGTGGGTAGCCACGAGATGGGCATAAATTGTCATGATATTGTATTGTGCAGTTTGCACATGCACAACCGTGACCAGTTTTGCTAAAATCTTTGCAGAGATAATGCTTCCACACTGTACAAGCCACATGCCCCAGAGCTGCCATTGCTATCTCTCATGGCAGAGGTGCAGCTGCAACCATTTGACTAATTTGCTGTTTATTTTCCAAGGTAAGTTGATATCTTTCTAAGTAACATGCAACTGCACATTTCTTCTCTCTACCTGAATGACTGAAACTTCAAAACAAAGGGGAGGGGACATAGTCTGTCACGAAAAACTCTTTCTGCATGTACTTGCACATGGGAGCACATACATGCACATCCACAGCAAGCATTCCCCCTTCTTTGTGCAAACAGAAAACATTTGGCACAAGTGTTTACAAAAGAAAAAAGGCTAAATCACACTTAAACTAAGTGGCTTGAAGTGTGGTGACAGAACTGGAAGGGACCTTGGTGGGTTACTAAGTTGAATCTCCTCAAGGTCAGTGGCAGCTACTTGTTATAATTCCATTCTCAGCTGATGAAGTTTAGTTTTGAAAGGCTACATTTATAATCCTCTGCTATGCCTGCTAGAAGTGCTTTCTAGAGCCTCTTTGTTCCATTCATACCACTAGTAATGGTCACAAATGCTCTCTAGGATTTTTCAAGCTCTGTCTAGGAGTTATTTGAAAGAGACTTAGCTTAAATATGTTTCCTTACTTTGACAGATTATATTTCCTCCTGTTAATGCAAGATTCCTCACTGATTTTTGGCTCCACTACTTCTGTAAAGATGATAGAATTGTGTATTTTAGACTGGAAAATATATTTTGGCTTTTTAGTGATTCCACTGCAGAAGACACTTGCTTTTGTTGTTGTACTGGCTAGCAACTGTGTCTAAGCAAAACCACAGAAAAGCTCCTACCTCTGCAAAGAAACTTTCTCATTTGGTAGCAGTGGAGATGCTTGTGACTTGAACAAGCAATCAAAATGATTGCTTAAAATGGTTGTGATGAAAGTACTGGAAAGGATGTCTCTTAGAAGGATCTGGAGTGTGATGGGATACTCAAGGTCTTTTGGGTTTGCTGCTTGGAGGGGCTACATTCCTTGTACCATCTCGCATTCCTGTAAATCTAGAAACAATTCTGCTTAAACAGTACTGTTGATACAGACTGAATTTAGTTTAAACTCATTCACAGATTTCTTTAGTTAGACTAGCTTAAATGACCTGTTAGTAAATATTTCAAGGACTAGATCATAGTGGAAGGAAAACTAAAGCCATATTTGAGTTTATAAAGCTGCCTAATTTTTCATCATTTAAAGAGTATCTTTTTTATCTCACAACTTATGTTATTCATCAAGTAATTCATGACATTATTTACTGGAAAGTAAGCACACCATTTACCAGAAAGCTAGTTTAATCTGCTACTCATTGTTTTCATCCATTTTATAAAATTGACCTTTCATCTGTAGTGTTATGCCTTTCCTGAAGCCTCACCAGAGGAACTAGAGATCTGTCAGATCAGACAGCTGTGAGGCATCCAATGTAAGTAAAGGGTGGTGGTATCATCACCATCACATTCAGTGATAAATGAGTCCATTTCCCAAAACCGCAGAGCCAGTGCTGTTTGCATGAAGCCAACAACGTAAAAATGAAACGGGGAGGCTCATGTCCTGGCTTGGAGTTCATTTAGGAAACAGTTTACTATGTATCTGCAAAATGTGGTAGGGAAACATTCAAGGACATCGTAATGAAATCACAAAAATCTGAGATCTGTCCTGCAGGGCTCAAATGTGATTGCAGACAGGTATTGCCACAGAAAATCTGGGCATTTTGGGATATGTCCACCTGCTGGGATGAGCTCAAGTCAAAGGACAAAACTCTCTACAGCCCTTCTCTGAAGCAAAACAAAGCAGAGAAAGTGGGAGAATCTGACAAATCAGCAACGTGGCGGATTTTATAATCATGTGATGAAATAGGGCAGTTGGCCTCACTGACTGGAGGATAATGTGCTTTGGGAGCGTGATAAGTTTTACTTTCCTTCTCTGCTACAGCTAGATTCATGTCAATGCATGAGCCACAGTTTCCATGCAGCACAATGTAAGCAAGAGCCTGGGTTGATACATTGACCTAGAAACAAAGCTTCAGCAGGAGGAGGAATGATAAAGCTGCGAAAAGGCTGGTAGTAGCCCTGCTGAAGTTAGTGAAAGGCTCTGGGACTTGAAAATTGTGGGTAGGCCTTTACTAAATTATATGAGAATCTTGGCAGCTGCCTCTTTAGCCCTGTTCAGAAAAAAAATTTAGCACTCTTACATTTTCTGTTGGTTTACCTTTTGTCTGAGCTAAACTGAATTTCAAATATTAGCCATATTCATTTCAGTCAGGAATTTGAATATTTTTGCAAATGGAGGACTGCACTTGTCTCAGCCACTGTGAGATCAAAAGCTTGGGTTTAGCAGCAACTGCAAAAAGTCCAAAACTCAGAAGTTAAGAAAAATTACAGTAAAAGTCAGGTGAGAGGTTAATATTATGAAAGACATGAGTATGTAAACTCAGAATTTGACATGTCACCCATTCTACAGACATTTGCCACTTGAGCCAGAAATGTAACTTCGTGGCCAAGATGGCCAATGGCATCCTGGGATGCATCAAGAAGAGTTTGGCCAGCAGGACAAGGGAGGTTCTGCTCCCCTTCTACTCTGCCCTGGTGTGGCCTCATTTGGAGTCCTGTGTCCAGTTCTGGGCTCCCCAGCTCCAAAGGGACAGGGAACTTCTGGAGAGAGTCCAGCGCAGGGCCACCAAGATGATCAGAGGACTGGAGCATCTTATGAGGAAAGGCTGTGGGAACTGGGGCTGTTTAGTCTGGAGAAGAGGAGTCTGAGGAGAGATCTCATTAATATTTACAAATACCTTAATGTTGGATGTCAGGAAGTTGGGGCATCCATTTTTTCTATGTTATCTTGTGACAGGACAAAGGGTAATAGAATGAAACTGGAACATATGAAGTTTCATTTAAACATAAGAAAAAGCTATTTTGCTGTTCAGGTGAGGGAGCCCTGGCACAGGCTGCCCAGGGAACGTGTGGAGTCTCCTTCTCTGGAGATTTTCAAATCCCATCTGGATAAGTTCTTATGTGACCTGATCTATTTGGACCTGCTTTAGCAGCGGTTTGGACTAGATGATCACTAAAGGTCCCTTCTAATGCCTACATTCTGTGATACTGTGATCTACTCAACCACAATAAACATAGCAAATAGTTGTTTGTTGTTTGTGCTACAGTGGAGAAAAGATCTCTAGATTGCTGCTGCAAATCAGAAAATACTGATCTAATATCAAGTACAATAGTTTTAATGTAGTTTTAGCCTGCACAACCACATCCAGGTGAGAGGTGACAGAGAGGCTGCGCATGATTGCCGCCCACTTAGATCACATGGGTCGTGAATTGCAGCAAGCACGCACAAAAGGTCTGGGGAGGAGGAGGGGATGGTTTTATTAAGCCCGTTTCAGAATGAAGTTAAAATTTTCTTATAATTAGAAACAGAATCTGTCTTGTACCCAGATTGTATATTAAAATTTACTCCACGAGTTCATGAAGACACCTGCTCTCTCAGTGAAAAAGGTATTCGAATAATTATTTCTGGATGAAACTGTAAGGCAACATTTAGAATGGTACAAAGTCATATTTTTCAGAAGTTGCATGCATTTCTTATTTCTGCTTTTGTTACAAGCCTAAGTAAATATTTTATTAGACCGTAAGCACACACTTCAGAACTTGGTATTTTGCATTTCATTGGGAAATGCAAAATCATTATTTTTGCAACTGATGAGAGAGATGTAGCACAATTGTTACTAAAGCACGTGTAATATATACAGTATTTGCATACAATGTATAGCATTTAAAAGGACTTTTGATTTTTTAACTAGGTTGACTGTGTAAACTGCTTGCACAACTGTTGACTATTTGTTCTTTGTACTCTATATACATTAAGACAAAGTATTTGCTCTATTTATTTCAGCTTGTGCTTTCAAATTTTATGTGCAAATGCAATCCATTTGAACAGTTCCTAATAAAAGAATAAGCCAAGATGGCATACACATGCATCATGGCACACGTTTTAAAACAGTTTAAGGCTCTTAAAGAGTGTTGTTTTCATTGAACATCCATTCTTCCTGTTTCTGGGCTCCTTCATTGAATGGCTAATGCTTTAGTGCCTCTCTATGTAGAAATATGACATTGGTTGCAGATACAATAACAAACACTGCTCCACTGTGCTGTAATTTTCCAGGTCATCGGGAAAGTTTTCTAATCCTGTGTATGATGGAATACCACTACTACTTCATCAGTGTGGGATGCGAGTTAGCATAGACACTTTAAGTTACCTCTAGAGATAGAGACAATCGAGGGCCATTCAGATGTCTGCTCTGACTCACCCTCTGAACCATGTGCCTTGAACAACACGAGATCCATGAAATAAAAGACAGAGACGTAAAAGGTGTATTTACCAGGTCTCCATCAGCAAAAGATCTTGTACAAGCCAAACACATTGTGTCTTATGGTGGCAAATGTGTCAACCAATGGAGCAAACAATAAAGTTCAATAAAGAAAAAATACCAATCAATCCTAAAGATGGAAGGCAAAGATTCTGAAAAAATGGTTACAGTGACATCCAAGTTTTCAGTTACTTTGAAAAGTCTGCCTAAGTCTTGAATGCAGCCATTGGGACTGATTTGGGGACTAAAAAGTGTTAATACCCCGACATTTTTGATCAGGTACTCAAGTACAGGAGGCAAGCAGTGTGGATCATATTTCTGTTAACCTAGGGCAGCATGTCTTTTGCTGTTACTAGTGATGCCGGCAGCAAGTATTTTCCAGCAAGAAGATGCATCTGAGTGAAAGCAGTAACTGCCAGGAAGAACTGGGACAGATCTGACTGTGTGTGTGCCTGGGGCTTCAGAGATGCCTTCTCTGGAGCTTTTAGTCCAACCAGCTGCTCACTTGAGTATGGCTACTTGAAAGCAATTCAGTTTGAGAAGCATGCATCATCCCTGGTGCTAGGCAGAATAACACGTTCCTTACAATCCTCTAGGACATGGATCCAAGTGGAAATTGGCTCGACATCCCCTCAGATCACATAATGAATTATGTTTTGAAACTGTATTTAAAAACAAGCAAAACTACTCTGAGGGTGGGAGTACTTGCAGACTCATACTTTAATATATTAATTACATTCATTTGTCATCACTTGAACCTAAATATTCTTGGACTTCATTAAAGTTGCCAGAATCCCATTCCCCTACCACAGCTGAATGTGCAGAAGTAATCTGTTTAAAGGAAAATAAAGTGAGAGACTTCTGGAGTCCCACAAGATCTCAGGGCTACAAAGGTGAAGAGGGGGAGACACCGCAGTAGAATTTTGATGTATGAAATTGCTGCAAGTCTACAAAAATAGTCACACTTAGATGCATTGTTAGTGCTTTCAGAAGCCCAGTGGCAATCAGTGCCACGAGACCATCAGAGCTAAACTCCTGCCAGACATCATTCATGGAACAACAGGTTTTTGCAATGTCAAAGCTATTGCACAGAGCACACACACAGGATTCCTCATCAACTTTTATTCAAATCATTTACCAGCGGAAACACGTTGTCCATGTCTATTTTTTCTCTGAACCCAGTATTTTCCACTTTTGGCCTTGTAAAAATATCTACACAGGACTAACTTTCTGTACATACAGGGGAAGCTACACTGCCATTGGCCTTTACCACTAGAAGCGGTGCCCACCAAACCCATCAAGGGATGAAATGAAGACAAAGGGCTTACCACCTGGGGTAAATTCCACAGTTTTATTTGCAACCTCTACCCATGTTCATGTGAAAGGATTTGGGGCACAAAGGGTGTGTGCATACATGTCTGTGTTTCTGTCTTTGTCCCTACCTTTGTCACTGAAAACCAGTACACTGCTGGGAAGACTCTGCATGGGCTGGTTTGGGTGAGAGATTGTCTCACTTCCAGTGACATTGTCCACCACTCACAGGCCACCTTGCTCTTCATCACTCCCAAAAAAGTTCCCATATCAGATAATTTCTCATGCTTCCACACCTGCAGCCTGCTAAACTCATTTTCTTCCACAAGTCCAAAAGTATAATACCTCTCAAATTTTCTGTTGCGGTATTTACGGCTTTAGCATTGGCCTCAGCCATACAGAGGAAGATGGAAGGGCAAAACTCCTGCACTCCTGTGTGTGGGAGTTCGTTAAGGCTTTGCAGAAGGCACAGCTCTGATAAGGATCTTTGCATGTTGCTGTCTCTTGCACACATTTGAATGTGCTATAGGTACACTTCTCTGGCTTACAGATAAGTACCTTCTCAGCTCTTCTGTCCCTGTCCCTCTTTGTTCAGTCAAGTATTCAGCAAAGAGTGTTCCATAAATACGTCTGTTCACTATCATTTTGTTCAGCTCATATTTTACTTATGCCATATTAATATTGCATATGTATCATCTTAATTGTTTCATAATGTTGTAAAAATTGGCCAGTATAATCAGCAATGCTGGATTCCATTAAGCAAAGTCTTTTTGAAATATACAGAAATATTAGTTCCATATGATAAAATCCATAAAATACAATCTAGATGCCAATGAGATTAGGAAAATGGGATCTTTTCCACTTACCTAAATACTGGAAAGATACACAAGTTATTAGCTTTATATCAAACCAATGATCCCTTGAGGCTCTGGTGAAGGATTTAGGAAGTGGGTAAAAATTAATAAGTAGTATATAAAGAGATATAGAATCACTTCCCACCCTCATACTCTCCTGATTACACAAACATATCCTCTGAAGAGCATTGAGATTGAGGTTCAAAAAGACTGTGAAATGCATACAGTGTGTTAACATTGCGGTTGCTCATCCCAGCCCATGCAAAAGTCTGCACTGGTATCCCCAGACTGGAGTAGTCTCAGCTTCAAGAGCTGTTCAGCTGCACAGTTTTGCTGTATAATTCTGAAATGTCAAATATTCACTGAGGAGAGGAGTTGGAGGCAATGTGTAGTGGAAGAGTAGCAAGAAAAATATTCTTCATACATCTGGTCCTGATGAGAGGAAGCACATCTGGCCAAAAGAAGCCTAAAAGTCATAGGTGGTGTTTGACACTCGTTGCCTCTTGATCCTCTGCATGCATGTGGATTAAGCAGCAGATCTGGCTGGAAGAATTAAAAAACAAATGAAATACAGTAGCAAAATGCCCTGCACATTGGCGTGTTCCCACACCTCCCAGGATGACAAAATGAACCCTACCAACCAGACTTCTTCATTTCCTTCCATCCTGGGCAAGCACTCCTCTAGCTATCACATAAGTACACAATAAGAATAATAATTCAAGACTTTCTTTATGAAGCGTGATTGCTGAGTATTTTAGCTCTGGAATCAGAGGATCTTTCTGTGTATTCATTATGAAAAGGCCAAAACTGGTATTTCTTTAAAAGTTGCCTAAGCTAGCTTAGCCAGCAACAGAATTCTACTATTACTTTTGTTGAAATACTGAGATATTAATAGGTTTGGGATTATAAATACAGAGTTGTACAAGCAACTTCCTGCTAGCAGAAGAGTGAGACTGAGAAAATTCATCTGCTGAACAAGTTTTAAAAGAGAAGGCAGAGGAAAATTTTGACTACTTGCAACCAAGATTTGTTGAGAAATATGTAAATGTCAGGAAATGTTTTCTAAAAGTGAAGATTTTTCACTTAATTCAAAATAGATGATGCATAAGGGAAACAGATTCCAGCCTCATCTCTTCAGGCTGCCTTGGCTCTCTCACAGGAGTAAAAAGCTATTTTTGTCCTCAGACTGCAGAAAGGAGTCACTGCATTCAAGGAATGGCCCTGATCAGGAAGCCTGGACTACTTTTACATGGTTAGTTCTCAAAACAGAAGTGATCATTATTCAAAAAATCACTATTGTTCCAGCGTTGAATAACTAAGATCACAGGTTGACCGTGAAGGAAAATTAAGTTAGGAGAAACTAAATCACGCCCTCTTTTCCTCCTTTTTTTGTTATTCTGGGCCAGTTAGAGCAAATTGTCAGTATAAATATTGCATCTTCAAGGGGTTCTAGAATACATTCAGGACTAATCTGATATTGACCCTTAGGCTGATCTTTAAAAAGTATAAATACAGAGCAAATAAATTTCAGTCCCTACATTTTATCAAAAATCATTTCCTTTTAGATGAAAAATACAATTAGTGTTGTTAATCCTGCTGAGCTCTTAAAATAGAATATGAACTGCATACAGATAATTCCATGAAAACACTACTGGAAATTCAAATACTTATCTAATCTTTATGTCTGGCAACCTACACAACATTACTGATTGTTGGTACCAGTGAAGAGTAGTAGAGCTTTTACTTCCAAAGGAGATTAAGCCGGGAAAAAAGAGTGCCATTTAGTTTAGAGGAAAGATGTTAATACACTTTTATGTTTTAAATGACTTCATTTGAGAGCTTGGAAAATTAAAAGGGCACTCAGCCAAAAATAGCTCAACGTAATTCTACTGAACGCAGGCTAAATAAGGATCAGCCTTATCTAACTTCTCAGAGGTACATTAACCAGAGACACTGTATAAAGTTCCAAAACTATCATATGCCTAAAAGGGATTAGAGGATAGCTAAAGTGAAGAAAACCAATTTATTCATAAATGTGAAACAACAGGTCATAGAATCTAGCACAAGATAGTTCCAAGAGAGAGAGCAAGAGCAAAACAAGAGTGTAGTCCTTTTGTTTAAAGAGCGATGAAATAGCTTTATGTTGAATCACTGGACAAAATGTTCTGGTTTAAGATGAAACTATTTCCAGGTGTATAATCTATGTAGGGAAAGGAAATTCTAATAATCTGCTTTTAGTAAGGGAAAAAAAAAGAGAGAACTCTCATCTATTCCCTTACAGCTAATAACCTGACAAGAGGGGGAGCCAAATATCATGTTTTTGCTCCCCTAGAACAAGGCTGGGGGAACTCGGCAGGGATAGGAGCCCACCAGATTGCCCTTCCACCTGCCCATTGCATTGTTATTCGGAATTGTCCTCCCTTCTCTTGCCTGTGAACCCATGCCCTGTACAAGCAACTCATTAGCCATCACTTGCCACAGGCTTCATAACTTTACCGATTCTTTATTGGTGATTCCTCTTCTGGAGAGAAGACAAGGTATTTTCTTGCACTGTGTGAAATTCAACCATTTCATGTATAAGATTTTCCATGAAAAAAATAGTTTCTTCAATATTTTCATGTCTACTGGTTTAAGGTTCATTTTCCATAGTTACTTTGATATTGACAATGATAACATGCAACTGTTCTTACCTTTTCATTGTGAAAGCCATTTTTTGCCCCTAAATGAACATGATTTCACTTTTTTGGGCTTTTAGACTGCCCATCCCCACATAAGAAAATAATCTGGTTTAGCTCATAAAGAAATAATTAGGGAGACATTTTTTGAATTTCAGCAAAATAGGGAAGTGTGATAAGCATCACACTACTAGGTTTTTTGTTGTGAAAGGTCAGATATGTAAAGGTAAAAGGAAGGATACTCTGTTGGCAATAAATTTTTGTTTATAGACAAAAAAGTGTCAAAACAAAGATGCAGAAACACGATTACAAGGCATTACCATACAGAATATGACTCCAAAGTATTGGTGAAGATTTCTATAGAAATAGTATTAAGTGGCTAGGATTATCTTCTCAATCCTGTCTAGGGTATTATTCCCCATCACTGTAGAAGTGAGTGTTCACAAAATGCCCATAAAATGCTCATAACATGGCGGCTCTGTAAATGTAAACATTTTGAAAACAGATTATGCATTTTCCTTATACTATACACAGGTTGACAATCAAGAAAATAATACATATAATTTCTAATGATCAAAAATACAGCAAGAGTTTAACATGCAGCTGTGATGTTATTTAGGGGAAAAAAAATAAAAGCAAGTTTGAAAAGCAAGAGCACCTTTAGTACTTAGGCTGCTCTACGTATACATGTTTGAAAATTTCATAGTATCATTCAAGAAGGCAAAGAAATCCTGGATATATAAAGGTATGTCTCTCAATAAGACGGTTTTATTTATAGACTTCATGAGTAGAAAAGTGCATGACATGCCCAGGTCAGTGGTACTAATTCCTTATAACACCTTTTAAAAAATGTTTATTTTCAATGGCAGAGTGTGTCTAGACTCAGTTTCCAACAAATCAATTATTAAATATGAAAAATCACAGCTCCACTAAGCAGTTACAAACTGTGTAGGTACCGTGGTCACATATGATCTTTTAGCTGCAACTCACATGCAGTCATTTCCCTGATCTCTATTTTTCATTGTGAAATATCAGTAGGTATCATTTAACAACAGCTAACATGAGGTACAAACTATAAAGAGGAAGGAGTTTTTGTCCTTGGAATGCATATGAGATCTTCACTTCTGAAAAGATCAGGAGCTTTGCCACTGATTTCAGTGAGGTAGGATTTGAACCAAAAGTTGTTAATACATAAAGCAAAGAAGAGCAAGGCTAGGCTGCAGAGGAAAGCTCTTTGGTTAGGCCAAACACATATTTGCTGGAATCAAATGGTCACAGCACTTTGCAAGCCATAGCAAATGACACAGCTGTGTGTTCCTTGTTATCCAAAGCCTTGGTAGTCTTTGTTAATAGGATGCAACTGAGTTACAACAATGAAGAAATAAGTTTTTGATGACTCCAAAATCCAACAGAAGACCAGTAAAGTAAATGTGAAAGCAACTGCAACCCTTTCAGACTATGGTCCTATGATACACTCAAAAGGCTTAGGAAGCACTTCAGGTTTTGCTCCCAATGATGACACAAGCAGGCTTTGCTTGGTAAGAAGTCACCTGAACACAAGATAGGTGGACATAGCTGGGTTCTCATGGTTCTTCAACATATTACTGGAAGTGTTCATAGACCCAATTTGGGTCAAAAGACCCAACTTTTTAATTAAAGGAATATGCGAGGAGGAAATTGCTTCCCCTGGAAAAGTGAAGACTAGTAATACTGAATTTGCAATGAGCCAAGATTTTTCCTGAGCCAAATCTACCTGTTCTTGGATCAGACGGACAAACTGTAATCTTAGGTAACTGCAACATCCTCACTGTGTTTTACTAGATCGTGAAAACCTGAGGGCTTCAGTAGTTTTTATTTTCATAAAAATTAAACTGAAATAGTATTCTTGCAGAAAAGTTTTCTGATTCTTTTCTAGTCCAAAGGGACAAGAAATCATGGAGCCAGCTGCTGCCAAACCAAAGTGAAGTACATAGCAGGGAGGAGGACAGCAGCTGGCAAAGTTAGTTGAAAAAAAAAAAAAAAGCAGTCAACTGAGATTAACTTTGAATGTTTCTCATTACTTCAAACAGAAAGATTGACTTCTTTTTGAAATTGCAAAATCTGTTTTTAAAATACTTTTAAACATTACATTTCACGTAGAAAATATTATTCTGAAACTAAATGTTGCATTTCACAAATATTGCAACCAAATAAAACATTCTGTTGTCCTCAGACCTGCTCTTCCCTTTTTTTTTTTTTAATCCAGTAGGAAATACTCACAAAATTAAACCCAAATTTGCAAATAACCGAATACCTTCCTAATATACTCTTCATCAAAAAAAATTGTTTCATTTTAACCCCAAATATTCTGTATTCTAGTACACGCATTTGTCTGTGAAAGAGAGGTCTACTCTCACTCTCTCCCAGGAGACTGGATTTTGCAGAAGTTCATTAGTTTATTGGTTGTGACCATACTTCTGGCTGATTAGGATTTGGATGGAACTCGCTATCACCACTCACCACTCACTAGATACATCATTTACAGCACAAAAACAAGCCAAAAATATTCCTTCCTGGCACTACTGAATTTGTACAGGGTTTTCTGTTCAGGGGAATAAATTTCCCTTCTCTTTCTGTGTCAGATCTCATATAGAGCAGCTGCCTTGGCAGAAACACTCAGCCTCTCAAGAGAGGAGGAAGAAACATTCAGTCTCCAGGAAAGTAGCTCCAGGCAGGAAAGAGGAGGCAGCATCAGCTACAGCCATGTAGGATCACAGTGTCACAGAACAGAGAAGACACACTATGCCATCAAATCCAGTCCTTCATGAGGGCAAGAACAGAGTCACCTGCAGAGTGGACTCCAGAAGATCTTCTTTGAGGTCTGCCTACCTTTGTAGCTGTCTTCTACACAGAGGAACAGAGGAACAACTGTCAGAGGAACAACTGGATGAACAGAGGCCAAATTCAGGGAAAATCTGCAGGGAGAATAAGTCAATTCAATGCATAATGTCATCTGGTTTTCTTCAACACATGTATTGAGTTAGCTCAGACTTGGATTTTGTTATCTTGCACCAGTACAGATTGTGGCCAATCATAACATCTTCTAGCCCTAGGTGGTATGGGGGAAGACACTGCCTTGCCAATGTGCCCCTCATTGCTCACCAATGAGGTGGCTGCTGCTCCCACAGCTCAGCTGGTGGACAAGTTGTTTTGAAACCTGGGGCAAAACCAGTGCTCCAGTGAGCTTGGTCTGAGGCAATCTGACTGATTTTCCAAGGAGAGGTTTGAACATTCTCCCTCAACCTGTTTCTTTTCTCAGGAGCAGTGAGGAACAGCTGAACAGCAGCAGAGCGTCCAGTGAGGAGCTGTCTACTGTGGGGACATCTATCCATGACCATAGAGTTACACAGGTAGATGTTATCGAGCATGGAGCTGAGAAGGACTGGTTTCTCTCTTCCTTCTCTCTATCAGCCTTGCTCCACTTGACTCTTCCCCATGTGGTCCCCATGCAGCACCCAGCCTCCCTCTCTGGTGCCACCACAAGCCTGAAAAGTGCCCTGTCACACCACAGGTCTAAGCAGGAGAGAGCACATGACTGTTCTGCATGCCTCATGTAAGCCACATGTGTTATATCCAGCCTTATTATGACTTAAAATACTTAAGGTAGTACTCAGACTGTTCCTGGGCCTCACATTGTTGTCAGCTCTGGAAAGCTTTTAGAGACAAGCATGAAGAAGTCAGTATTACTCAGGAAACTGTTAGTTTCCGCAGAGATCCTGTGAACTCCTCCTATCTTGAGTGGTACAGGAGCGGTACCAGATGAGAATAAAGATGCTTCAGACCCACTGGCTTTGCTGCCAGGGTCTCAGTTGCAGTGGTAAGTGGAAGGAACTGATAGAACAAGGAGGAAAATGTGCAGAAACAGCTCCTTGTTATGCCCATCATTTGAAATAATAAGTTGGACTTTGATCTCTAATATTTTTTCTGCATCTTCAATTTGAAATTGTCCTTATAGAGGAGTATATAGGGTAGTTTTTGAAACAAATGCCAGATCAGAAATAGCTATGTTTCAAGTACACAACCTGCTTCTCACATCTCATGATTTTAAATAAATACTCCAAGAAAGTTTAGCAAAGTACTCAAATAACTAGCCTATCTGACAATCTGGGCAAGAAGGGCTGTCCTCTGCCCTTAGGCAAGGGAGAGGAAAAGAGGAGAGGACAGAGAAAGAAAAGCCTGTTCCATGCCAGTGGGAAAGACTCTGTTTCACAAACTTATGTTACTTGTGTGGCAGGATGGAGTGTATTGCAACTCAAGTAAAGAGGCTTTTGACAGGTAGACTGCAAGCTATGCCTGTGAAAGTGTGGTATCATGTATCTATTTAGTGCTGCAACTAACACCCACTACAACAAAGACAGGGATCAAAACGTCAGCATTCAAGTGAGCTGAGGTGTTTTCTTCCCCTTTGAACTAGCAAACAGCTCAGTTACCAGCACAGAGCTACAGTAAAAATTATCTCTTCTAGTCTTCAGTTGCATTATGATGCACCACTTCAGCATTTTAAGGGAGTAGGGCATCTCCCTCATGCTGAAAGTCTGAGGGGGCTGGGGCTGGTTGGCTTGGAGGAGACTGAGGAGTGACTTCATTAATGTTTACAAATACATAAAGGGCAGGTGTCAGGAGGTTGGACCCAGGTTGTTCTCAATGATGGCCAGTGATAGGACAAGGGGCAATGAGTACAAGTTGGAACATAAGAGGTTCCAAAGAAAGATAAGGAAAAACTTCTTCACTGTGAGGGTGAGGGAGCAGTGAGGCTACCCAGACGGGTTGTGGATTCTCCTTCCCTGGAGACATTCAAGACCTACCTGGATGAGTTTCTATGTGACCTAGTTTAGGAGGTCGATACTCTGTCAGGGAGAATTGGACTAGATGATCTTTTGAAGTCCCTTCCAACCTTTAAGATTCTGTGATCTGACAAAGACAGAGCTCAGGCACTTCTCTGTCTCCACTTAAGCTCTGAGCTATCCATCAGCAGGACTGCTCAGGGATTTTTATGGAATAGCTGAAAATCTTCGGTGTCAGAAGGATGATGGGAAGTGTCGTGGCTTAACCCCAGTCAGCAACTAAGCACCAAGCAGCCGTTTGCTCACTCCTCCCTGCTCCCTGTGGGTTGGGGTGGAGAATTGGTAAAAAGAAGTAAAACTCATGAGTTGAGATAAGAACAGTTTAATAGTTGATATAAAATATCATTATTATAATTATGGAAAGGAAAATAACAAAAAGAGAGATAAATAAAACCAAGGAAAAGCAGGTGCTGCACACTGCAATTGCTCACTACCTGTTTACCAATGCCCAAGCAGTTGATCCACCCCTTCCAACCAACTCATCCCAGTTTATACACTGGGCATACTCTTCAATGGTATGGAATAGCTCTTTGGCTAGTTTGGGTTAGCTGTCCTGGCCATGTTCCCTCCCAGATTCTTGTGTATCTCCTTGGCAGAGCAGGGAAGCTAAAAAATTCTTGACTTAGGGTAAGTACTATACAAGAACTAAAACATCAATGTGTTATCAACATTGTTCTCATACTAAATCCAGAACATAGCATTGTATCGGCTACTCAAAAAAAAAAAAAAAAAAGCAACTCTGAAACCAGGATAGGAAGGGAAAGTGATAAATTGACGTGATAAACTGCTTGTCATCACAAAGGTCTCTAAAAACTAGTTGTCTCTCAATATTGCACTCACAGGTTGTACTGGGTGAGGACATTTTCTGTAGAGTCAAAATTTGAAGAGTCTTGCCACCTTTTAAATGGAAAAAGCCACCTTGTACAGGTCTTTCTTGTCAAGTTTCCATGGCTGTAAACGTTGATAGTACCTGTCTCATAGCTAGCCACTCATAGACTTGTGTCAATGCTTAGGACAGACCCTGAAATGCAGAGGACGTACTGCAGAAGCATGGATGCCAACCTGACGGAGGCTGACTTGCTGTTCTAGTGTCTCCATAACTGCAGACCCTCTAAAAATACATGTCAGAGGGGGAATGGCAAAACAACAGATCAAAATTCAGTATAAGACAGTTGCTGGTGGTCCCTGTGGTCCCTGCTGGCATGAGGCTTAAAACGTCTTTTAGCGGGGGTTTTTTTTTCTTAATGCTAGGAAGGTTACAGCTGAAAGCCACTACATTTAATGTTAACATTGAGGCTAGCAATTCCATATTGTAGTGATTAGTAGCAGGAACTTCAGAGATGGTAGCGTGCAAGCCAGAGGGAACATGCACATTCAGTGTTAGGAGACTGCAAGAATTGCAGGTCAGCTCTAAGTAATGGAATTTGGTGTTTTTAAATGCATTTCCTCTCTGATTGGTTTCTGAAATACAAATAAAATCTCTCAGGATTTAGACTCTCTCCTTCTCTGGGTTTTGGCTCACGAAAGTCTTTTGCCCTCCTTGACTGGTCTAAATTGGATTATATACAATACATAATCCAAAGTGGGAAGCAATGTCAACCACATTGATGCCTTGGCTTTGCTTGTTTAAAAATTGCCTTTCCATTCTCAGGGTTCAGTTTACAGTCCTCTCTCACGCAAGTTTCCGCTTGTCTCCAAGGAACCACGTCTAAGTGAGGATGACACTTGAGAAAGCTTGTAGGACTGGGCCTCTATTTGCTTAGGTTTCTTGAGGAAACAGGGCAAAATCCTAACTATTTAGCAGAAAAAGAAAAAAATACCTCTTGTAAGAGAAAAATAGACTAAAAGGAACATATCCAAGCAAATTTCAGTGCTATTTTTTTATACTTGAGCCAATCCCCAAAGCATCTGAGCAGAGAAAAGAGAAACAGACTAAAGACAGGCACGGGACTGGACTCAGATATCCCTCCTCAGTCTGTTAGTTCATACTTTGAATTAAAGTTTTTGTGTTTTGGTTTGTTTTGGTTTGGTTTGGTTTTTTATAAGGAAGGCAACAAAAGGGAGAGGAATACATGTGATACTACGCCTATAAATTTCCCTAGAAATAGATTCAGAATTTGAAAATATGTTAGTTTTTGACATTGTAATAATGGATGAAACATATAACACAGACTCAGATGAGACATTTTTGAGATAGTAGTAATTAATTATCATTGCTCTATCTATCCCAATGGGATATTTTTTCTAGCATTTTGAGGCCTCATGCAAGGAAGCAAAATGCATTATTTACCTCTAAATTGGAAAGACATAGGCTTGAAGAATGGACAATTAGACGGATAAGGAATTGGCTGGGTGGATTCTTCCAAAGAGTTTCAATCAATGGCTCAATATCCAAACGGAGATCAGTTACAAGTGATGTCCCTCAAGGGTATGTACTAGGATCAATATTGTTTAATATACTAATCAATGACAAAGACAGTGGGATTGAGTGCACTTACATAAATCTTGCAGAAGACACCAAGCCAAGTGGTGCAGCTGATACATCTGAGGGAAGGGATACATCAGAGGGACCTTGCCAGACTTGAGAAGTGGGTCCGTGTGAACATCACGAAGTTCAACATAGTCAAGTACAAGGCCTTGTACCTGGGCTGAGACAATCTCTAATATCAGTACAGACTGAGGGGATGAATAGTTGAAAAGTAGCCCTCCAGAGAAGGATTTGGGAATACCTGTGAATGAAAAACAGGTTATAAGCTGCTAATGTGCATTTGCAGCCCAGAAAGCCAATCATATGCTGGGCTGCATCAAAAGCACTGCTGTCAGCAGGTCGAGGGAGATGATTCTTCCCCTTGATTCTGCTCTTGTGAAACTCTACCTGCAGTGCTGCATTCAGTTCTGGGGTCCTCAGCATAAGAAAGACATGGGACCCATAAAGTGAGTCCATAGGAGAGCCACAAAAATGATTAGAAGGCTGGAGCACCTCTGCTATGAAGCTGGACTGAGCGAGTTTAGCCTAGAGAAGGCTCCAGGGAGAACTCATTGCAAGTTTCCAATATCTAAAAGGGGTATATAAAAAAGACTGAGAAAGACTTTTTACCAAGTGACAGGACAAGGGGCAATGGTTTTAAATTGAAAGAGGGTGGATTAGGTTGGATGTAAGTAACACTTTTTTTGGTTTTTTTAAACATTGAGGTTGTTGAGACACAAGTTGCCCATAGAAATTGTACATGTCCCACCACTGAAGGAGTTCAAGGCCAGATTAGATGGGGCTTTGAATAACCTGATCTAGTGAAAGTTGTCCCTGCCTATCATTCTATGATTCTATGCTTCTATATTTCTGTAGGATGATCAAAAATTGCTCAAGTCCTGCGTAGCCCTAGAGGTATTTGAAGTTCATACTTGGAAAACCTCAGATTCTCTAGGTGCTAAATCCTTCATTCCTATCAGTGGCCAGGGCTGCCTCCTATTTGTGAGATCTGAGCAGAGAGTATGTAAATACCACCTCCAGGTCCTTGCAATTGAGCATCTCTGAAAGCTTGTTGATGGGGAAGAAATCCTCAGAAGGGAGGCTTCCACTTCAAGTAGAGGAGATAGAGTAGCAACTCTTTGAGACATCAGTCTAGTGAGCAGGAAACCCACCTGGGCTGCAGAAGAGGCATGATGAGTAAGATCAAGGCATGTCCAAGAGGCATGGGAGCTTGAGTATCTGAGCTTCAGGTCCTCACATCCACTGGGGACATAATGGAGTGAGAGAAGAAATGTGACTCTGTGGTAGTGCTTTACAGCTTAGGGCATTTTATGCAAAAATGGGGAAATAAGCTTGTTACAAATTATGCAAAAAAAAACATTTAAATGAAACAAACAAGGGCTGCACATCTCCATAGTGATGTGCCATGGTCCACCTTCTCATGTATTGACAGGAAGAAGAGACCCCTGCCAGCTCCAAAACAGAGGCTGTAACTCCTTCCTACAGGAGACTCAGGGCAGCAGCCACATAAACACGGACAGATTTATAACACATCTCTGCCCTTCATGTTTCTTGGCAACCATTTGATGAGTGAGTAGATTTTAAAGTTGTTTCCTAAGCAGTGATCCTGGATCTTACTGTGCGAGAGTCAGCTGTGCATAGAGCCTAGAGGTGTAAGAGGGGCTGTGCTTCATACTGTGAGTCAAGGGTACAAGCCACCGTGTTGTAGAAAGAAGTCCATGGTAGTATTGACTGTTCACAAATTTAAACACCTGATCCTCTAAAGTCATCAGCACTGCCAGTTATGATATGAGACTTGACTGATCATTAGATGTAATAGTAACAGTAATATTAGCAAAAAATAGACTTTTTTTGTTTGTTTTGATAAATTATATGCTTACAAAATCTGTGCTTGAATTGAAGGTGATAGTACATAAGCGATCTGGTGGCCAACTAACTCTGTCCCACCACACCTGGTCTCTACATATATGTTTAAACAGATTTAACTTTCTTTTTTGCATTCATTGCTTAAAGTTATAAACTGCCTAAGTTGTACTATGCTTAATCCATTATCAGCTGTAGGGATTCTCTTTCAACATATAGCCACCATAGGCTGTGTAGGCTTGTGTGAAATGTTCCCTGCAGCCATTGCTAGGAGATTAGTCACTCTTTTGGACAATTGTTTTATAAGCCCAAATGCCTAATGCTGGCATTGGATTTTTTGTAACAAATCCACAAAATCATAAATACTTGACAAATTATGGTTTGCATGAAATCTGAAGTGGTTTAATCAAGATGCCTTCATGGACTCAGCCACAAGCCACTTCAGGCCTCAGTTCTGGAACTGCAGCTGTGGTTGTGGTCAATGGGAGCTGTAGTTCCATTGGTATTAATTAAGCTGAATTTGCTGCAGGCAGCCAGCTCAGAGAATGGGAGAGTAGAAAACTGAGCAGAACTCTATTGCTCTCAGAGATGCCCCAACTACCTCAAGTGGGGCAGCAAGCAAGCAAAAATACCCCCTATATCCCCTTTATGGAAAGGAAGTCAGATGGACAATCTACTTCAAGGTAGTGTACACAACTAATTCAAGAAGTGACTTTGCAAAACTAGGTGCAGCAGGAATTCAATGAGGTCTGTTATGTATGGGAAAGCTTTACAAATGCCTTTTGGCAACCAGGCTTGGAGTTGTACACTCTCACCCCAGTTCCTGAAAATGCAATACTCTGTGCAGAAATGCCAAGAGCCCTCGTGGTTTCAGACAAGGTGGTGTTTTCCACAAATGTCTAAGCCCTGAAATCAGTAATGGTATATCAGTATTTGCTTAGAGGAAAAACATAGTACCAAAACGACAGAAAAGAATCTTGGTGGTGAATCACCCATGCCTGCACACCAGAAAACCAAGCAAAACAAATTTCTTTTTTTTTAAAAATCAGACTAGTTTCATAACTGTTTGTGTGCCTTGGGAAGACTGCAACAATGTTTACCCATGAGTATGTGGCTCCTGAGTTCAGCTGCAGTCTTCCAGCTGAGAATGTATCCCGTGGCCAGCAGCACAACCATGCTAGTGCTGAGGATGTCGGATTCCAGATCCCTGGTTACTGGAAGAAGTGAGTCAGCTGAAGTTACTGTGGCCAAATGTGCAAGATCTCCCTGAGGTGAGCAGCCCAGTCTCATCCAGAAATGCAAAAGTTGGAGATTGGTTTTCTGATCCTGCTTGTGAATCACTCCTGGATTTCACCATCCCATAAGGCCTCTGAGGGATGTGTTTGATCTCTTGGGACTTCCTGCCATTTTGATACATGTATCCCATGAACAAGAAGGCTCTTAGCAATAGTGAAAAAATATCTATTATCACTAAAGGCCAAACATGTTTGTAAAGATGAGGTGAACAGGAAAGGACCTGAAACTCCTATTTGAGTTTGCTCATGCAACATAGTGAAAAAGAAGATATAAAAGCAGTTCACTTCCCTCCAACACCATTTCAGCAACTCTCCATTGTGAGGACAGCTACCGGCTCTTTGCTAATTTACTGAGAACTTACTGCAAGTGCCATTTCTAAGCTTGTCAGAGTTTTGTTAATGTTTACTGTGTTACCACAGTGCTCTCCGTGACTTATACAGCTGTCATCTTACATTCTGCTGGCTTTTTAAGGTTTTTGTGATCTTTCTTCATTCCTAATACTGCAGTGATGTATTATATGTAAATGACAGTGCCATGTGTTCTGTGTATCTTTACTGTATACAACCCAGCCAACAGATGTTTCTAAACCACAGTACACAACATATATTCAATTCATGCAAAAGAAGCCTGCAATCATTCTTTGTTTTGATTCAGAAGTTGCTAGTGTTTGAATTGTGTAATTGCTGTTTTGGAAAGGTCTTCTGGCTATTAAACAGCTGGTTCAGTTGTGGGCAAGTAGGAAATACCTAGATTACCTCTTACAATAGATGGATAATGGTGACAGTATTAAAATAAAGCAAGATGTAGCACTGTAGATCAAGCATCTTTCAGTACACATGATCGACAGTGTAAGTAACCCATATTTGCATCCGGCTTCCAAAATAATGATTAAAGTGTTTTGCCCTGCAGTTATTCGAGACATAAGGAGACAAGAAAAGACAGAGACCCTCAGTGGAAAGCTAAATAAAGGGATCTAGTCAATGGCAAAGGAAAAACAACTTCTGAATCAAGCAGGGGCATTGCCTGCTTCAAAGAAAGAAAACAGTTACAGGAGGTATCTGCAATGGAAAACTTGTGACCACTTTGGACTTATGGATGCTGAAGAATCTAACTGCATAACCACTGAAGCACATCACCAATCCCTGCTCTCAAATGTCTGTCCAGTGGGTAATTCTGGCAGAGGACACTTTATATATTTGCTTTATTCCATATAAGTGTGTGTAAATCCCACGTAGAGCAGGATATAACTATCAAGGGATAGAGTCTCTTTGTCTGGGTTGCTGACTGTCAAACTTCCCTGTATCCCCAAGGTATCCCTTTGCTAACACTATGATTCAGTAGTTTAAGATCCCTGAAATTTAATAGAGAGAAGCATCCCCGAATGAAGTGTCAGGAACCATCCTGTAAAAGATCCATTGGCTATATGTGTGGTTTGGGCATTCACTTTAGTTAGCAGCAGGCACAGATTTGCTGTCAGAAAGAAAATTACTCTTAATCCTCCCTTGTGCCTCTTCATTGTCCACCACAGGCTGGAACATCTGCCCTGGGTCTGTGCCAGGAACAGGCAAGCATCTCTGCTGTGGCATGTTGCTAGAGCAGGGGTTGGGCTTCAGCTGTTGGTTGGGGATAGGAGGAGAAGGAGGACCTGCATCCACCCTGTGATGCAGAGCTTGCATTCAGCCCCTCCACCTGTGTCATAGCTGCATGACACAAGAAAAAATTCCTTATAAATAAGTGTATGCAATAGTGTAAACAGAGTTACCCAATATGTATGAATGCAGGGCAGACTAACACTACAGAAGCAACTTTAATTCTAATGTTTCCTAACTTTCAGATTCTTGACATTCCAGTTTTGATACTATTGTTCTAAGCTATTTGACCTATAGTAGAGCTACATCAAAGACACAGTTTTTATCTACGTGGATGTGCGATATTCCAGGAAGAATTAAAATTTCAGAAAAGTCAAATTTAAAAGGGGAAACATCATGGGTTAATTCAATGAAAGAATTCTAATCTAGACAAATTAATAGTCATTTTGCCTTGGCTTGCTTTAACCTGGTAACTTAGCTATAACAGTTCACTATCCTGTAAACATTTGTTCATCATTGTCTTTGCAAATGCATTTCTTCACTTGTAATTGGATTCAGTTTTATTGCTGCAAGAAAAAAAACCCTCCACACTTAACACCAGTCAAACAGAATTAATTTTCCAGTAACTCGGAACACTCTCTTTGAAGGTGAGCTTACTTTGCCAAATCTTTGAAGTTTGCCATATGTATCAATCCCACTGCCAAATGCAGTGATGGGATTTCAGACACACAGCTTTGGCAAATATTCACTAAGACTTTGTCTTGATCAGAGATGTCTTACCAGAAGCATGTAGAAACACATAGACTGCTAATGGGTTGAGCTCCTAATAGATGGACTGAGAGTTGTTTGAGAATATGTATTTCCAAAGGAAGTAAGAGGACTCTTTTCATTTAGCCTTAAATAGAAGAAGGCAACCCTGACAGTACATGCTGATCCAGCATAGCTGGATTCTCACATCTCTTCCTAAAGGTGATGGTCCAGTATCCTCCCATTCCCAGCTAGTGTGGAGGTATTTCCAGCAGGCAGCCACAACAGTGATGGTGTGAGGAAGAACTCTTTGCTCAACTCCTTCTTCACCTATAAGGAAAAGCCCAGGTCTCTTTTTGATGTAATTGTTCAAATACTGGCTGTGAAAGCATACTGTCTGTGGTCTTGGCTGGTTTTGAGATAGAATTTGCTAATTAAGCAAAACTTATCTGAGTAAAATCGAATTGATTGTTTGCCTTGAAGCTGCTTCAGGGAAAAGGGTTAGTGAACTGTCCTAAAACCAAGTATTCTCAGTGAAAATGAAGAAGCCTTCTCTGGTCCAGGTCTGCCCAGTTGAGATCCTCTGTGTCTCTGAACCTCAGTGCCAAGGAGGTCCTGGTGTCTGCTGGTAAATGCCTGTGTGTGTCAGGACATAAATAGATGACGTTTGAGTTTGGGGGATATCAATCTGAAAACAATGGCAGCAATCTGCCCTGCCTCGGTGTCCATATCTATAAATTAGAGTGATAATACTTCTCAGGAGGTAGGCTCCTCAGAGTCCTCAATGCTGATATAATCTGCTGAGATATTGACACATGTGGTGAATTCTTTCATACCAGATCACACTTTAATACCAACGTCATTTAAAAAAAAAAAAAAAGAAAAAAGATTGTTAACTATTAATTCCAGTTATTTCTCATGAGGTGAAAAGGACTACATTTTTTTATTTCTGTGGAGATGTCATGTGTGAAGGGAAGAAAATTTCTAGACTTTGCACACAAGGCAAATGGTTAAATCTGGCCTAGTATTTCTAGTGGCATCTCCTGTCCAGCACAAATATTTATCTTCTCAGGCTGGCTTATCCATCTTCTCACTTAATTCTCTGAGGAAGAACTGCAAAACTTTCTGCCTTAAGGTTTGCATTTCTCCTTGGCAGTCAAACTAGAGTAGAGGAAGCTTTTCCTTCTGCCAATCTCCCCTCCTACCTGGCAGGAAAATGAGGATGGATGCTACCACCTGAGAAGCCCTGCAAGTGTAAGCACTAGCCTTGAGCAGCAAGTCAACCAAAGTGGTCAACACACATGCCAGATGGGTGAGGTGCAGCTTGAGACACGGGCCTGAAGCCAAGGTTATTGTTCCAAAATGTAAGCAGTGTTCAAGAAACCCAAGCTCTGTTCTGACCTGCTTACCTTGGAACTGACAGTCCTCATGTGCTAGATTATGGAAATTGCTCCTTACGGCAGCTGGAGCCTGGCAGAAATGCAAAGTCAGCAGGAATTGCAGGTGCATATGCAGAGCCTGGCCAGCTCACAGCAGCCCTGCAGAGCCATCAGCGGCAGCAAGGGCTGGTTCTAGCAGGAACCATCACTAATGCAATATATTTTGGGGGTGTCTCCCTCCAAATCCTAAAAGGAAAGGCAGTTGATCCACTTGGGACAAAGGAAAACATTACTTTTACTGTGTTGGCTGGTTGCTTACTTCCAACTAATGGCCATACCAATTTTTTTGCATTTTCTTCAGCAACTACAATTTAGAAAGCTTGGACAGTTCTTGGGCCAGGTACTACAAGTAGGGCTGTTTCAGTCTTAGGTGATGATCTCTAGCAGCACAGGCCTGGGTTTGCCCTCTCTCTCATTTGCTGAATGTCTGAAGTCAGTGTGAGGTGCCTACTAAAGTCTTTTTGAGGAATGCAATTCATGTCTTTGAGTTCTGCCTTAATCTCATTCTACGCGCCCTGTATCTTTTTAAAGAAGGATTGCCAAAAAGTGAGTGAGCTTTGCTGCAAAATCCAGCCCAGACAGTGACTAATTGGACCTACAAGTTAACAGTCCTCCTGACACAGCATCAGTCCCTCACGTTACCTCCCAGAGAAGTGTCAGGAGATGCTGCATGGATCATGGAGACCTTGCAAGGAATGCAAGGAGATGTTTCCTAAGGTTGTCTGAGCTGAAGGAGAAACATGTCTCCTGACCCAACAGATGTGTGACCTGGCCAGTTGTACCATTGCATCATTCTGACTATGCACCTGATTTCATTCCTGAGTCATGAGGCCAGAATGCATTTGAGTCTCAGGCTAACACAGAGGTGGGGCAGAGCCAGAACTTACTCGATCCACCAGTTTAGGCATAGCCTCATTTGTCTGAGAGAACACAAGTTGGTTGTGATACACAATTTTCAAGGGTAAGTGTCATTTCTAAGGAGAAGCTTTACGCTTAAAGCAAGATCAATGTGTTTTATTAGATAATGCTAATGGCTGAAAGCTGACACATCCCAGTTGGTCACTCTTTGCCTTTGGGAGCACAAGCGTGTGGGAGAGTCATGACCCTGAGCCCTAATAGGACAATGAGAGATTTTCACGGGCCTGAGCCTCACCCATTGCCACTCACCTGCTTCAGCATCTGCCAAGCAACTTTTGACATATGAGCTTCTCCTAGGCTTAAATTTACAAATAAGACCATCTATTTTGAGCACTTTATCTCCCATAAGGCTGCAAGAAAAAGCAGAACCAGCAGTAGAACCTGACATTTTATCTTGCTGCTCTTCTCTTTCTTCTCTTGAGTGATTTTAGGGGGACTTTTATGTCTTCAAGGAAATAAAACTGAATCAGAAAACTAGGTTCTATTCTTGCCAGCTAACTTTTTTACTCTCTCAGAATTATCCCTTCAAAAGCTATCCGAATTACTCTCAAGTCAGGAGTTTTCCCAGACGTACTTTTGAGAAGCCTTATTTAGTCATTTAAACGTGAATTTTTGAATTGTTTTCCTTTCTTCTTCTATAGCATTAGTAAGAAATATTTCACAGTAGTTGCTATGGTGAAAGCAGACTAGCCATAGTTTGATACAGAACACAAGACCATTTTTAACTATCAGGTAATGTTTTAAGCATCTGACTCTCAGCTGTTCAAAATGTGCAGCAGGATCCAGCATTGTATAGCAATGAATTCTGAAGTTTTCGGCTATAGTAGGAAAATTCATCAAAGCAATTTCGATACTAATCCTTCACATCAGACTGAGAGAAAAGACAGAACAGGAAGATGAAAAAAAGCAGTGACCATGGATCAACTTAGGATACCTTGCCACAGTCCATCCTGTTTCCCAAAACATTCTGAAAAGTGAGAGGGAAATTAAGATCTTCATGTTCTTCCTCTTCTCCTGCCCATCTGACTCCTTTCAGGGTGAGAGCAGGTCCAGGAGGGCTAGAAGCATCAGAGGCAATCTTCAACTGGGTCTCTCAGACGTTTCTGGTCTACCAAATCTTTGCAAAGGGGTTAAGAGGGCAAATTAGAGCCTGAGCTCTCACAGCATGCATTGAAACCCATCCTTCACACTGGACTGGTGTTTGGCTGTAGGCATGACAAACCATAAAATCTTTAATCTAAGAACAAAGTGGAGGCATTAAGCTGGCACCTGAACAACAACACAACATAAACTGGTTCCCACTAGACATTTCCAAACTAATTTTCAGTCAGTTGAGCCTCAAAAAATACTGTGTTTGTATTTCTGTACATCCAGTCACTTAAAATATTATAATAGGAGACACTTTCGAATCACAGCTCCTTTTGGAAGCAAATCAAACCTCTCTGCTATTTAAAAATAAATGCTGAACTGTTTTGAGGACATTAATAATATTATGTCCAGTGGAGATGTACTACACATTTCAAGATGCCTGGTTCATACTGACAACATTTCAAATATATTTATGTTGTTCCATCAAAAACTCAGTAGTTTCGACTTTCAAGAGGATGTTTTTTAAACATCTTGGGTAAATGGAGACTTTGATTTTCTGCCCGGGACACCCTGAGAGCTGCTCCTTACAAAACAAAAAAGGGAGAAAAAGAGCAACTAATAGGATAATAAATCCCAACATTTTTCTCTAAACACGAGCTGGTTTAACTAAACCAGCATTCACTTCATTTATTATAGCATCCTACATTTCTTTAGACTATAGTATTTAATAAAAACTCTGGACTCATCCATCATTACGCACACGTTACTGATTTCACTTTAAACATCACTGACTAAAACCTCCATTTATCAAGCTTGTTTTGCCTAGCAGTTGTGGGCTAATTTATTTTCACTTTGAAAGTTTTGGTGTCTTTGCACTGCAGTAAACACAGCATTTTTCAGAGATCCATTCTGCAGGAAGTGCGCCCTGGTGAAATTGGTGTGTCCATCCAACACATATGAAAGTGAGCAGGAATGAGGAGTAGGCTGCAACAGAGCAAGGGTTTAGTTTGCTTTTACCTGGTACACTGAAGAGACTCTGATGTGCATGTTCAGCCCTTACCAACCCATCCAGCACTGTCTTGCTGTGTAACACTTTCAAGTTATCTGCTGCAGGCTAAAACTTTATAACTTTAGTAATTTCATTTGACCCAACACAGAAAATAAAGGCTATATCTTGCATAAACACAGCATTGACTGGTTTGTAATTCTGCATCACCCCAAAATTATCACTCCTCATAGATTTTTCACACACAAACATTTGACACTTGTAGTGTCCAGTGATAGGACTAGGGGTAATGGAAAGAAGCTGGAACATGAATAGTTCCACTTAAACTCAAGGTAAATCTTCTTTCCTTTGAAAGTGACAGAGCCCTGGCACAGGCTGCCCAGGGAGGATGTGGAGTCTCCTTCTTTGGAGGTTTTCAAGAGCCGCCTGGGCATGTTTCTGTGCAACTGATCTAGGTGGATCTGCTTCTGCAGGAGGTTGGACTAGAGAATCTCTAAAGATCCCTTCCAATCCCTACCATTCTGTGATTCTATAATCAATGTAGTCACTCGATTATTGGCTACTAGATTGGTCTGGGAAGACATGGCCTTGGTGAAATCATGCTGGCTCTCTTGAATGACCTTCTTGTCATTGGCCTTGGCATAGCTTCTAAGAGGATCTGTTACATGTCCTTCCTTCCTAGGTACTGGGGTGAGCATGACAGGTCAGTTATTCCTAGGGTCCTCCTTTCAGCTGTTTATAAATGGATGCAGTGTCTCCCTTTTTTTCAGGTGCTGAGGACTTCACCTGACTGCCGTGACTTTTTAAATATCATAAAGAGTGGCTTGATAAATACATCAGCCAACTCCTTCAGGATTCTGGGATGCATCTCATCAATTCCCTTAGACTTACCTATGTTCAGATTCCTCAGATTTCAAACCTGATCTTCTCTTGCAGTGGGAGAGACTTTGCTCCCTGAGTCTACACCTTGAGGTCTATCCAATTGAGAGGTGTGGGAAAAGAGATTGACAGGGAAGGCTGTTGTTTCATTTGCCAGTTGTGTTCATTGTGGGGAGTACACTTTCTTTAACCTTCTGTATCTGTCTGGTATACCTATGGAAGACAAATTATTCTTTGCTTCCCTTACCAAGTTCAGTTGCAGCTGCACCTTGTTCTTCCAGAGCCCATCTCTACACAACCAGCATCCCTAGACTCTTTCCAGGAGATCTATCCTTGCTTCCACTGCCTGTACATTTCTTCCTTGCCCTTTAATTTGATCAGCAGGTATTGACTCATCCATGCCAGTCTTTTATGTTCCCCTCCTGGTTTCTTACACCTGAAGATCAAGAGGCTTTGAGCTCTGTGGAAAACATCCTTAAAGATCTGCCTGCTCTGTTGTGCTAACATGTCCTTAAGAGCGGTTTCCCAGGAGGTCATATTGACTGTGTCCTTGAAATGCTTGAAGTTTGCTTTCCTAAAATTCAGGGTCCTGACTTTACTCTTAGCCAGATCCATTATCCCTCAGGACTGTGAACTTCACTAGTGCATGATCAATGCAGTCCAGGCTGTCCCCAGTCTTGATGCCACCAGCTAACTTACTTGCATTGATGACCAACAGATCCAGAATTGCATCCCTCTGGTAGGACTGTGTGTGGCTTAATAAGTTACCCTTAATGCACTCCAGAAGTTTCCTGGGTTGCCTACAGATCACCAGCTGATGTCAGAGTGGTTGAAGTCCCTCAGCAGGAGGAGACCCTGTGAGTGTGATGCCTTCAGTAGCCAGAGAAAGAAAGCTTCATCTACAGGCTGCTGTTGATCAGACATCTGGTAGTAGACACTCACCACAGGTTTCCTTCTCTTGCTTTGTTCTGTAATTCTTACCTGTAGAGCTTTAAACTTGTTTGTGGCTATTCTACAGAGACAGCTCTTCACATTCTATCAATTTCCTGATGTAGAGGGCAACCCCTCCATGACTCCTTCCTCATCTGTCCCTGCTGAGTAGCCTGTAGCCATTGATAACCACAATACAGTCATGGGATCCTCCCACCAAGTTTCAGTAATGACTACTAGGTCATAGCTTCCCAGCAGCACAGTGGCTTTCAAATCCTCCTGTTTGTTGCCCACGTGTAAGTTGGTGTAGAGACACTTCAGCTGGGCTGTTGGCTGTGTCACCACAAGAGAGACAATGTGAAGGAAGGTCAGTCTTCTTGCTCCAATACGTTGGAATTTTAGGCATTTTTTCCATGGCTCATGGCTTCTTTCTGATGCAGGGAGTGAATAAGTAAATAAACAGGCCAACAAATGTCTGTCTTCAGAGAATGTTGCCCAATACAGTTATTTTTCCCACTTAGTATTTTTGTTGGGAAGTTTTCTCCACAAAGGAAGGCAGGTACACAACAACCGATGGATTTGAATAGTCCAGCAGTTTGTTACGCAGCCTCTGATTATCTGATTCTCATGGACAGATGCACAGGACTGCAATCATTGAGTATGGAAAAAAAACACAACTCTATTCCAAGGAAAAGATTCTTTTTCCCTTCTCATTCAGCAACTGGGTTATACATAGAAAAAGAAGCTCTATGTTTCTAGCACAGGAGTAAATCTAGTATGATGTGGTTGGGATTATGCCAAGTATCCATATCAGTGTGTGACCTTAATTTTTTTCAAATTTATCAATTTTGTGTCCTTGTGATAATGAGAAATAAAGGTTAAAGGTGCACAGAATTAAAAAGCAAACATTTAGCTGGCTTGATTTTCAATATAATATGTTAGTATCCAAATATTGGTTTAACTTTTGGCAAGTTTCCTGGAGAACCCCTTTCTGTTTTTCTCAGTGACAGAACAGTAAATAGGGGTACATGACTTACATTTTTTTGTTTTCCCATTACATCTTTAGCAAGTCCCATTTTATTCTCTCTCTCTTTAATGACCCTTTAATATATCTATTCCTTCTGTTTTCATTATTTCTTTTGACTATGTCAGACATCTGGCAGAAGAATAGATGACCAGAAGTGAATGTGAAATTCTACACTCTTAGTTTAGTTATGTTCTAATACTTTGGTGTTACTTTCCACTTCTTCTGTATCCTAACATTCTGTTGTTGCCTGCTAAACCGAGGTGTTAATTGAGCTATCCACAACAGTGCTAGGAATTTCTTTATTTCTGAGTAGTTGCACTTGATTTAGGACCTTGTCATGGGTCCAAAATGTTTAAGGTGTTTGCCTCCAACATGTGTTCTGCCTCTGTCTGCCTTGAGTTTCATCTTCCAGTGAATTGACCAATGACTGAGCATTGCTGGTTCTCCTTAAAAATCAGGCAACCTATGTTCAACAGCTGTCAGTTGCCAAGTTTAGCCTTTCACATTACTCCTTTTTCCAGGACATTAATGAATCTTACAAACACATAGCAGGACAGTTTGGCAAAGCAGTCAAATACTCTTGTTTGCTCTGTGTAGAGGGATGTTTGAGTGCGTGTCTGGCTCTTAACCATTCATACAGTGAGACTTCAGCACCTGCTTAAAGTTAAGCAGGTGCTTAAATGTTCTGGTGAACAGAAATGAGGTAGACTTCAATAGAACAAACCCTTTTTTGTTGTGCATCTTCCTGATATGTTAAAAACTCAGTTCTGCTCTTTGTTTCATTGCTCTACATGCACTTCTATAGCAGTATGTGTATTTCAATAGTAAAATTGCTAAATTTCACTAACAACAGTTTGTACAGGAAGTTTTCAACAAGTTTCTCAAATGAGATCTCCTCTAATCTTTTTTTTCTAAGCTTTGATTTCTAATCTTTATTTTATCAGTGAGTCCAGAGAAATACAAAGCATTCAGAGAAGTGAACACATGTGAAGCCACAAGAAACAAACCCAAACAGCTGAGAACAGAAAAGTTCATTATTCAAATCATTCATATTTTAAACAGTGTTTTGCTTTCCATTTTCTAACAAATGAAGTGTAAAATTGATATTGATGATTAAAAAGCAGTGCACTTCTTGGGAAGAGCTTCTCTCAAGCACACGAAATCATTCCCAGCTCTGCTGTTGACCAATGCTGTTGAGTTCCTTCTTTCAAGAACACTTGACTCTGTGGTTCCTATGTGCACAAATGCTCCTAATTATTATGAAGGCAACAGCAGGCTCATCAGTGTCTAAAGTCAATAGCTCATGTACGTCTTCTCTGATACATCAGTTTTGTCTGGCTTTCATCCTGTGATAGAATGACAGCAATGAAAGAAAATGCCTCCTTGCTTTTAGCTAAATCCAAAAGACAGTGCTTAAATGAGACCTCTGGTCAAGCCTGGGAGGACTCTAGCTGGAGTTGTTTATTGCAAATGTGACTTGGGTAGTCATATAGTCATGACTGCAAAATAAAAATGGCGATAGTTTGGATATAGATTTTGTACGAGGGAATTCCTCCCGAAAGCCAGACTCATGTCAAGGGGAGCTACTCAGAAAAGAGAGATTTCTACATCTGGTAATATTGGATTTCATGTCTGCAAAGCAAAAATTATATTATGCACATAGCAAAACATAAACACATTGTAAAATGCATTCAGCTCAGATTCCAAACACATTGAACACTGCATGATTTAATGATGGATAAACTCAGAATAATATCCCAGTGGGGGGAACTACAGGCTCCAAAATGACAGCTGCTATCATTCCAAAACAAGTAATTGTTTATAAATGAATATTTTTCATGATAAATTATTGAATTACATGAAAATCAGATGACTGCCTGCTGCCAAATTTGTTTTCAGTTTCACAAGACAAAATGGAATGTGCTGCAGACAGTGAGTGAAATTAAAAGCTGCTGGTCTTTTCCCACAAAGGGCTGATATTATCCCCTTGACAATCCCAGTATCTCATAAACCTGCAAAATAGAGGTCCTGGGCAATGGCTATCTAGCTAGATATCCAAAATATTTTAGATATATAGGATTTCAGGGAATCTCTGCCTAATGTGAGCCAGTTGTAGTGTAAGTTGCTATTTCATATTCATCTTATTTTGAATTCTAGTTCAAACCACAGAGCACCAGTATCTGTGAGAACCACTAGCTCTTGCAGGGACACGCTGAAGATATTTTTAACTGTTGCATTTCTCCTTTTAATTCCATCTTGTTTGCATTTGAACCATTTGAAAATACACTTTTCTATATACGTTTTGAACTTGTTTTAGTTGGCTAGTTCTTGCTTTCTGCCCTTGTTTTGAACAGGGGTGAAAATAATCTGAAGTGCTTGTTTCAGCTGAGCCACATCTTGAAGTCCTCACTGGAGCGAAGCTTCCAACACAACTAGGCTGAGTTTTCTGGGAGAAATATGGTCAAGATCACAGAGTTCAGCTGATCTTTAACAGCATTTTGGACTAGATGAACTTTTGATGTCCAGCCTTAAGATTCTATGATTCTGTGATTATCGGTCTGCAAAGTCCTTCCCTCAGTCAATCGGTCTGTGAACAAGAACACATTGGTGTCACAAGCTCTCTGATGGGAGCAAAATGCCATACTTAATCTATCTTGTCCCAGAGGGCCACTGGGGCAGCAGAGCTAAGTCCTGTAATTGCAGCCTTGGCAATAGATTTGATTTTTTTAAAAGCAACACAGCTGTATCATATTTCTTTGCACAGCTTCACATAGCTTCCTGACTGATGTGACATTTGGACCTTCTTTGTATCCTGCTGTCAGGTAAGCCAAGTGATAATAAATACATGAGCACATCTCCGCTCCTCCAGCAGAGAAATGTAATTGGTCCCCATGCCAGAGTGGGAAATTGCAAGGGCAAGCCTGTAACAAGAAAGGGTGCAATCATAGTTCACCTGGTAAAACTTTTAAGTTGCCCTCAGACTGTTGCTTAGAGATCACCTAAACTGGAAATTGTACCTTCATCCTCAAAAATCTTTGATTAACTTTTCTGCCTCTCACTTTTCTAGCAATTTTTTTTTTAATCCAGTGATACTTCTGGCCACTGTAGCGTCTTACAGAAACAAGCTCCTCTCTCTGACTACACATTGTACAATGAAAATGATGATGTTTGCTTTAAACCTGGAAGCAGATGTCTATGATTACACACATGCGCACACATATTTATATGTGTATGTGTGTGTGATTTTATATATAGATGCATACATGTACACATATACTTTCACGGTTTGTGTATTACATGTCTTTTAAAGGCTGGCTTGTTTGTCCATAGCATGTGACAGAAAAAATAACTGCCAAATTTAATCAAAATAAAGCAATTTTAAGAAGAAAATCATATTTGTTGCTTCTCCCATCTGACTTTTACCTTCATGTCCCTCTGTACACTAAACCCTAGATTTGCTTCCCTTCACTGTATTTGAAAATGTTCTAAATCACTGTGATTGCTACCACAGACAGTGTGATGAAGAACAGAAAAACAGATCAGGTAGTAACGGGAAATTAATGTAATATCTACAAGCTTATTAGAAGATCAAAAGTCTCTATCTCTGACATCTGACTGGCTGTCACAGAAGCAGAAACCTAATGCATCATAGGCTTTCAAACGTGCAGAAGCGTGGATGTAGACTCCCTCTGGCTTTAAAGACCAAAAGCTGAGACCTTTTGGCCACTTCTCTGCCACTCCTTTTCCCCCTTTTTCTTCCTTCTCCCCCCCCCGCCATCATTTTTTTTCTACTTTAAATTGCACTGAAGATCACTTTCTAGAGCACGGTTATGCCTTAAGTGAATTCTGATGTTACTGTTTCAGACCCCAGTGATACAAATCTCTTCACAATTCAAGCATTCACCACTTTAATAGCTTTTGCTTGGCAAAAGTTTGTATGTGATGACCCTGCCTGTCAGTTGCTTCTGGATATGGCATTCGGCTTCTTTTGATGTTTTTTTTTTTCTCAGAGCCATTTGGACAGATCACCTTGTGATGAGCTTCAGATTTAGGCAAAGCCACTGACTTTCACTGATAAAGGCAACGGGCCCCAAGCAAAGAGATTCCTGCCAGACTCTGCAGTACAGGGTTGGATAAAGAGGGCTTAGTCTCTCCATTGGGAAGGGAAGTGAAGCACTGAAGTGGAATGAGGCTTTTAGTCTTTCTGATCCATAGATAAGAGCCTCACAAAGCCCAGTCAAGGTTATTCACCTTGCATTATAAAGAAACAAAGAACATCTTCAGATCCAGAGGTAATCAGTCCCAAGGATAACATAAAAGCAAGAAGAAAGTCCTGTTATTAAACTGCATTGGGCCAAGGGCTACAGGAGTTGTATGTTTTGCATTCAGGTGCCTTCACCTTTCACTGCTACACATGGTTCACTCAAACCAGGTTATGTAACATTAATTTGTGCCTCATCAATACTAATGGACCAGGAATTATGGCATGTTTTATGTTATCATTCATTTAAAACAGATAGTTTAGATTTCAGCCACAAGCTAAAGTTTATATATATTATATATATTACAAACAACAGCGAACACTTAAGAGCCATTATTTTAAATCTAAATGACATTGTGTTTAGTATCCATTTCCTCCTGCTCTGAAATGTGCAGACTGTGGAGTCTGTCATCTTTCCCTGGAGTTCCCCTGGATGCAAAATGACAACTCCTCACAAGTTACCAGAAACAAGAGAAAATGTGGAGCCCCACTTCAATGAGCTGTTTCACATTACAAGAATTTACAATCAGTATCTGACAGAAGAAAAACAATGGAGCTTGAGAGGGGAATATCACACTGTAAATTGTTAGCTATTATCAGTGTTGAAACGGGGTGGAGAGGATGATATTCAAGCAGAAAACACAGGAGGAAACATTGAATTGATGAGTGAGCCATTCATGAAAGTTTTGCTTGTGAAAATCTTGCCAATGTCCATTTTATAGACAATATTGTATCTGAAGATACCACTTCTGCAGTAGATGGCTGTGTCAGCAGATCAGAAGGGCTATGTTTCCTCCCCTGCTCTCACTAGTGTTTATGACTAACCTCCACTTAAGCCCACACAGCAAGCAAGTGCTGCTGCTTTCCCAGCCTCTCCTGCTTCATGGCTGAGTGCATGTAAATGTGGACAGGACCAAACCATGACATCCACATGTGCAGGCAGGAAATCATATCTGCAGTCCTGGCATGGCTGTATCACCTGGGGCCATCGTTGCCTTCTACAGGTAAAGGTGTGAAATGGGACATCACGTTCCTGTTCTGTCCTCTCACAGCTATCTACCTTTCCAACAACAGAAGATCTGGTTAAAAGCTTCCAATCTACCTACTCCTCTTCCCTCCTTGCCAAAACCCAGCCAATACTCTCCTCAAGGGCCATAGCTGCTAAGAGGAGAGGAGCCTTGTACCTACCTCCACCTTGCAAATGCCTGGCCAGTGAAACCAAACCTACCATTGTGAATTATTCCTGGTTTAATGACTTCTTTGAAGGAATGCAGTAGTGGGTTGGCTCTGCCAATGTGGCAGAGCTATTGTGTGATAGGCAAGTCAGTGCAGTCCTAGCCCCTCTGTGTTCACAATGTTGAAGAAGTGTAAATGAACTGCAGTGCAATAGGTCTCAGTACACTGCTTCAAGTGGAAATAAAGAGAGTTTTCAGGTGCTTCATTTTTTTCAGCTCAGGCTTTCTACACAAATAAAAAGGCTTAACCTATTATTCAGTCTCCACTCAAAGTATAATTTTGACATTCAGAAATCTGATTTTTCAGATCAGAAACACATGTAGAATAGCATTTAGAAATCAGCAAAGGCTCCAAGCATGATTTTATTGGAAGCTTGGGTATGCCCTTCAGAGTAATTGGGACTTGGAATGTGGAAGTAGTTTTACAGGAAAATAGGGTTAAGGCCTCCTGTAGCCAGCCTCAGGCAACGGAACAAGTAAAATATCAAGAAGAATTCACATTCAACTTGATAATAAGGTTTCTGAGCATGTTAATTAAATGAAGTCTCACAATCCCAGCCCTGTTGTTTTAAACATTTTAAGGCATTAACATTGCACAATAGAAATATAATTTCCCCTCCTTCCAGATGCCTATACTTATTTGATTTTCCTAGCTGTTAGCTTTAAACTTTCTATGAACATGAAAACTTACCCTTTCAATAATTCAGTCATATTTTCACCCTTCATTCTTCCTCAATACTCATTTCAAGTGCTAATTGACAACAGTGATTTTCTAAAATAAATTCTTCAAATGGGCCAGCTTCAGTGTTTATCCTCTGCTGGGGCACTGTTTTCCGCAGCCCAGCTTTGAAGGAAAACAATGTGAAAATGGCACCCATTTAGACCTGAGGGTCTAAGCCTCCCTGGCTAGAACAGAGGAGGTTTTGGGAGCAACGTGTAGCTGGAGGAAACCTCATAAATCACATCCCATCTTTCTAGTCTTGAAAACATTGGTTTCACTGTGAGCAAGTTACTACAATCTCTTTGGAGAAGGAAGAGTGTGCACCTCCTTCCACGATGGAGCCCCACGTAGCAACTCAGGTGTGGATTGAGGGATGGTGACTGGCCAAGGGCAATTGGATGTATGACATACAGGTACATATATCTGCTGGCAGACAGTCTCTGTACAAACAGGAGAATTGGAGCTGTATCCTGGTTGTGCATCCACTGAAAGAAAGCTCTGCAGCTGGTAGGGAAGATACCAAGATCTCATGTACCCAGCCCATGCATTCATGCATTTCTCCAGGATGTGGACAGGGAGAATATCCTGAAGATCAACATCTGCAGGTTCAAGGCTCATTTCAAAGCAGCTGAAAAATACCACTAACAGTTTATGGCTACAAAAATGCTTTACACGGGGATTAGTTTTGGAGGCAAAGGTAAACCTTTAATTGGGAAAATTCACATCTTCTTTTTCTTGAGATGGACAGGCCAGGATCACCATATTGGGTTTGGTTGGGATAGAGATAGCTTTCTTTATAATATCTTGTACGGAGCTATATTTGGATTTGTGATGAAAACAGTGGAGATAACACAGATGTATTTTAGTTATTGCTGAGAAGTGCTCACTCAGCACCAAGGTGTTTCTTGTTTCTCACAATGCCTTGCCAAAAAGTAGGCTGGAAGTCCACAAGAAGCTTGGAGGGGATACAGCTGGGACAGTTGTCCCCAGCTCACTAAAGGGACATCCCACATGGTGCCATGCTCAGCAACAAAACTGGGAGGTTGAAGGTCTGCAGGGGCTGCTGTCACTTGGGGAATGGCTGGGCATCAATCAGTTGATGGGGAGAAATTTCTTTCTCGTGCATTATTTGTTTTACTTGATTTTTGTGTTTGTTTGGTGTTTTCTCCTCTTTGTTGGTTTTCTTTTTCATTTTTAAAAAAATATTAAACTGTTTTTACGTCAACCCATGAGTTTTCTCACTTTTACTCTTTTCCCCTTCTCATCCCACTGAGATGAGTGGGCAAGCAGCTGTGGGGTGCTTAGCTGCCGACTGGGGTTAAACTGTGATAATCCTCAAATTTGAATTATGTTAATAAAAAAAAGCCAGAACCTTGACCACAAGCCCTATTGTTTAGGTATCTGCATTCTCCAGTTGCTACCATTCTTCCTATACAGTTTTCGCGTATGCTACTGTGGTGGTTTAGCCCTGGCTAGGAGCCAGGTGCCCACCAAGTCATAATATTACTCCCCCTCCTAAACTGAACAGATAAGGAGAGATAATGACAGGGAGTCAAGATAAGGACAGGAAGATTGCTCAGCAATTTGTGTCACAGGCAAAACAAACTCAACTTAGGGGAGTAAAAAGTTTGATTTGTTAATGAACCATCAGGACAAGAAGATGAGAAATAAAATTGAATCTTAAAACTTCCCCCCACCTCTCCTTCCCAGGACTCTCCTTCCTTCCCTCCCAGTGACACAGGAGATGGGGGTTATGGTCAGTTCATTACAGATGGATTTTGCCGCTACTTCTTCTCAGGGAGAGGTCTCCTCACACTTCCCACTACTACACTCTGGGATCCTTCCTGCAGGAGACAGACCCTCATGAACTTCTGCAATGTGAGTCCTTCCCATGGGCTACAATTCCTCACGAACCACTCCAGCAAGGGGCCTTGCACAGGGGCAGCTCCTCACACCCTGCCCCAGCGTGGGTCACCCACCGGAAGAACAGTCCTTCAGGTACTGACTGCTCCAGCCTGAGTCCCTCATGGGATCACAAGTCCTGACAGCAAACCTGCTCTGGTGTGAGCTCCTCTCTCCCCATGGACTCCCAGATCCTGCCAGGAACTTGCTCCAACTTGGGCTTCCCACAGAGTCACAGCCTCCTTAGACATCTACCCGCTCCAGCGTGGAGTCCTCCATGGGCTGCAAGTGGATCTCTGCTCCCTGGTGGCCTCCATGGACTGCAGGGGCACAGCTGCCTCACCATGGGCTGCATCACAGGTCACAGGGGACCCTTTCTTCCAGGGTCTAAGGACCCTCCTTCTCCACTGACCTTGGTGTCTGCGGAGATGTTTTCACCTTCTCACTCCCTGTTGCTGCTGCAGTTTAGCAACTGCACAACAACTTCTTCCCCTTCTCAAATACGTTGTTTACAGAGGCATTACCTCAATTGCTAATTAGCCAGGCCTTGGTCAGCTGCAGGTCCATCTTAGAATTGATTGGTGTTAGCCCTATCAGCTACAGGAGAAGCTTCTGGCAGCTCTTTGTTTCAAGAAGCCACCCCTCTAGCTCCCCCTACTACCAGAAAACCTGGGCCAGGCAAAACCACTACAGCTACCCTGTTTTACTGAGAAAACATTTTTCTGTATAGATGCATGACATTCCACAAAGGCTGACATCAGAAGCAGAATCAAGTCCCCAAGCCATGCTATTTGTTTCTGTAGTCTTAGCTAGAGATTCAGTCCCAGAATCACTCCTATCCCAGATTGATGGGATCTCAAAAACTTCATTGTCACTTCCAGCCCATGAATATTTCTGGAGTTCGCTTTTCCCTTAGCTCTCCAAGGAGCTGAGAAAAGAAACAATAACTGTCATCAAGGGTCCCTCTCTCCTAATTCTGTACTTTGTTCAGACAGCCTGGTCAAAGTTTCCTTGTAAGTGCTACACATGGCCTAACATGAACCAAACTGCACCAAACCATTTGTTTCTTCATAATCCTCAAAGTCTCTTCTGCAGACTCAGGGCCTGATGTTCCCCTGGTCTGTCACTGATTTGTTGTGGGACAAAATTATTTTAGGGTATTACCCCATATCCATCTCCTAAAATTGTAATCTTAATTATAAGAAGACCCTGGGTTGCTTCATTTATAACCCAACCTGTACCAGAAGAACTACACCAGAGTTTTCATGGGGGAAGCCTAGGTTTTCAGGTATGTTTAAAATGAGATACAGACATCTTTTACTTCTGAATGCTAATATGGTTAAGGAAGTTACACAAGAGGCCCTGTTCTTCTCCTACTGAAGTCATAGCTAAAATATTCTGTAATACATAAGGATACAAGTTTAATTTATACCTTATTTGCAAAGGCTGTGAAAGCGAGGCAGTGAGATGATTTGTGTCATTTAAGAGTCAGGTAGGTAGCAGAATTCAGTCTCAGTGGCTCAGGTTTCAAATTTCTTTAGTCCCTTCCTTAAACGGTCTTAGACTTTAATGACCAGTGTGAAAGTGATATGGGCTCACATGAATAACTTTTTCCCAGACTAGGTAAATTCTCCAAAGAGAGCTCAGAAGCAAGAGATCACACTTGCAGCATTCTAAAGGATACTGAGTTCAGACGTGAGGTTTAGAAAACCAGATTTCTGAGACACTTGGTAAAATAAATTATAGTGGGAAAATACAGTTAATGATAGCACTGTCATTAGAGGGATTGGAGAGTTTCTCATCCAGTACTACAGGCATAACCTTGTTAGCATTTTTAAACTCATAAATCTACTTGATCTCAGTGAAAGGAAGGAAAAAAATTCCTTCTACTGTGATGGTGTTTCATTAAATGGATTAGGAAAGTCAAAGCCCCCTTTGATCTGGTGAGGGATTTAAATGGCAGCAAGAAGGGCTTCTACCGGCTGGGGTGCTAAATGTTTTCTTTATCTTAGTCTTTACAAGTAAGACCAGTCTTCGGGTTCCTGAGACCAATGGGAAAGTCTGGAACAAGGAGGACACTCTTGGTGGAGGACAATCAAGGAATACTTTCAGAAACTGAACATACAGAGGTCCATGGGATTTTATTTGATACATCTGTAACTGGTGAGAGAGTTTGACTGATGCCTTTGCAAGGCCATTCTCAACTACCTCTGAAAGACCATAGTATAGAGGAGACATTTCTGTGCAGTGGAAGTGACCAAATATCCCTTCTATATTGAAGAAGGACAAGAAGGAGGATCTGGGGAATCAGAGGCCAGTCACCCTAGGTCCTCAGCCACTGGGATGGTAATAAAGCAAGTAATCTTGGAAACTGTATCCAAACATACAAAGGACAAAAAAGTGATTTGAAGACATCAACATAGATTTACGAAGGGGAAATCATGCCTAAATGAAGCAATAGTTTTTTTACGGTGAGATGATTGGCTTGGTGAATGAGAGAAGAGCAACAGTTGTTTCTCAGTGCTGTTTCCTGTAACATCCTTAAAGAAAAACGGATGAAATGGATGAAGTATGAGATAGATAAAGTATGGTTATTGAAAATCATCTGAACTGTTGAACCCAAAGGGTTGTGATTAGCAGCTTGAAGTCCAGCTAGAGGCCAGTCATAAGTGGATGGATACTGAGTCCTACATTGATAAATACTATCATTCATGATCTGGGTGATGTAGCAAAATGAAAAAAGAAAAATTCAGATGGTGCAAAACTGGGAAGAGTGGCTGATAAACGAAACGGTTGTGCTGACATCCAGAGGGATCTGGACAGGCTGGAGAATTGGGACAACAGGCATCTCGTCAAGTTCAAGAAGGAGAAATACACAGTCCTGCACCCAGGGAGGAATAATCAAGACATGTATAAGGACACATTGGAGGCTGAGCTACTTGAAAGCAGATTTGAAGACAAGACCCTAAGGATCTGGGTGCACACCAAGTTGATCATGAGCCAGCAATGCACCCTCGTGACAAAAATAGGCCAACAGCCTCCTGGTTAGCATTAGGGAGCATGTTGCCAGTAGATTGAGGAAACTGACCCTTCTCTTCTGCTCAGCACTGGTGAGACACATCTAGGTGCTGTGCACAGGTCTGGGCTCCCCAATACAAGAGAGGCAGGGATATTATGGAGCAAGTTCACTAAAGTGTTTAAAGAATTTTGTCATATAACAAGAGAGAGCTGGGACTGTTTACCATAGAGAAGAGAGGGCTTGGAGAGAATGTCATCACACTGACATGACAAAACAGAGGTTTTTTATATTGCTTAAGTTTTCTCATCTGACAGAGCATTGTATCATTTGGAACAAGCCATATATTTTGGGTAGACTTTATCTGCTGAAGAGATACTGATTTATGACAAGGTGTACTTTGATAGTGGGGGAGTCCATGTATTCCTTCTCTATAAATGTTTCTTGATACGTATTTTGAGACACAAAGCCTAAGAATACAGCACAGAGTATGGTCACACAGAATATATAAAAAGGCTGTTGATTACCAGTTGTACTTTTAGTCTCATATCAGAATGCCAAAAGCAAACTTCAGTAGTCATATCAAACTGTATTATTCCTCATGATACTACAAACTCACAGAATCTTAAGGGTTGGAAGGGACCTCAAAAGATCATCTAGTCCAAACCCCCTGCCAGAGCAAGACCAGCTAGAGTAGGTGAAACACTTTCATAAACTAGATTGAGAATCATAGATTTTACTACTACCTATGATTACTAAAATTGTATGGAAATTTGTATTGCAGATCATAAGTTAATGTGAAAACTTCACACTATTTTTGTTCCACTTTGACTGTTTAAAGTAACAGTCAAGCCATTACATGAATAAACATATATTCTTCCTCTGAAACTGTGTAATTTTAAATGCTGTGTTGTTGGTATAAAATACAAAGATTATTATTCTGACAACAGCATACACAAGGGGGTCATTGTACGTGGGATTTCAGTGTGTAATATGGTATAATGGTAATATTTAACAAGTATGAACTGAAATACAGGAAACTCCATTTAAATATAAGACAAGAACTTTTTTTTACTGAGAGTGTGGTTGATCACAGGCACGACCACAGGCACAGGTTGCTCAGAGAGTTTATCATCTCTGTCCCCAAAGATATTCAAAACCAAGGTGGAGATAGCCCTGAGAAACCTGCTATAGCTGACACTGCTTTCAAACACAGAGTTGGACTGAATGATCTTCAGAGATTCCTTTCATCAGCAGCTATTTAGTGATTCTGTGAAATGGTGGGAATAGACTACAGCAACATCAGAGGAAGGAGAGGCCACCTGCAAACCTTTGTGCTCCAGATATCCAGAGCCAGCTGTGCTCTGTGACTCTGCCTCTTGGAACTGAGGAACCTCAGAGAGTTTCTGAACTGCTAAGGCTGGAAGTGCCCAGGTGAGACCTAGACATATGTTCTTGCCTTGATTTCTGCAGAAAGGGACATGGGACACAGTGGAAAGATGAACCATCATTTGATCCAGTGGGTGATCACCTGAAGCAATGAAAGGACTAGATTGCTAGGGACATCATAACAGAGTGCAGGTACACCTACAGAGTCCTATCACATCCCTGCAGCTCCAAAGGTCCCTTCTGAACTGCTGCAACCAACTGTGTGGCATTCAGCATATTAGACTTGGGGTGAGAACTGATGATCAGAGTGAGAATTGCAGTTTCCATTCCTGGAGGCTTTCAGTTGCTTCAGACTGGACAAAACTCTGAGCAAGCCGGTCTGATCTTGGAGTTCACCCTACTTTGGGTAAAAAGTTGGTCTAGAGACCTCCTGAGGTCCCTTCCATCCTGAGTTACTCAGCAATCCTATGAATGGGGGCTTTTCATGTTTCCCCAGTATGCTGAATGAATTGCAGAGCTACCTAGATTAACACAACAGTATTACCAGCTGATACCCTGAGAAGTCAGCAGCATGTTCAAGCACCAGGATGCCAGTAGTCACTTTTCAGGTTTTCCGCTGGGCTTTGGAGCATGCTGGCAGTGGCAGGGACACTTACATGGAGAGGGAGACTGAAGGTCCAAGTACTAAACGTTTCTTTCTTTTCAGGAGCACTGTTCATCTCAAACTGCTGATTACTCACTGAATTTGTGCTGCTCACCAAAGGGTGGGTATGTATGTAAGACCCTACCCCATGTAACCCATGATGCTGCCTAGAGAAGGGTCCTTCAGGAGGAAGGTTGCACTAAAGTGGCTGTCTCCTGCTGACTTGTCTGGGCCTGCAAAGGGAGTCCTGCTGACCTGCTGGTACACACAAAGGCCTCCCTGTGATTATTTTTTGTCTGGGAAAGTGCCTTCCATTGTCTCAGTTTATTTATTTATTTCCTCCAAATGAGCTTTTCACTGTCAGTTCTGGTCAGAAGTCAGAAAGGAAGTGTTTTAGCTTTTCCCACCAAAAATGTTGGGCTGCATTCCCTGATGGAGGACAACAGATGGCTTTCTAAAGATTTCATCCATTTTAAATTAGTTAAATTAAAGTGGTTATGTGAACCCTTCTTACCCCACAGTCTGCTTGTTCTTTTACCCAGGCAGATAAAGTCATGTGTTCAGAATAAGCTTTGGTAAAATGTTATATTGATATTATCACTATCATTCCTCCTAGGACCTCACCAGGAGCCAGAACTTATGTGCTTTTTCCTCATTCAAAATTTGTCCTTAAACCCTCAAGAATTTTGTGTGAACAAAATGAAGTCACAAAGATTTTTAAGAAAGTAATTTCACTTCCACATGCTTGTGTGTGTGTGTGTGTGTGTGTGTGTGTGTGTGTAACCAGATCTTTTTAAATTGGTTTGAGATACCGGACAAAATGTTCCTCACTAATAACTGGTCTTACACAGTAGAGGTTTCTTTTGAAGTACCAAGCATGGATACATGATCCCATTTAATGACAGCACTTTAAATTACAGGCTGGTTAATTCTATGTGAATTCTTCTCATCTGTTTCATATTTCTTGTACACATTACTGTAAAACAAGCTGTACCCATTTCTGTCAGTGAAACCACTGTCCTAATCTACCATTTTTCTTAGAATCTGATAATAATGGTTAACTTTACCTCAAGAGAAAAACCTACAGGCAAACATGTCACACATAGCACAGTTTGACTAAGAACAGATACATGCCACTGGTCATAAAGGATAAACACTTAAGACATTTAACCCAACTGAGCGGTACTAAATGGAAGGCAGTGGTCATCTGGCTTTTGAATCATCTAATTGACATGTCAGAAAATAAGTGTTTTATTGACAGAAGGTGATTGCAGAGAAAAGTCATTTTTCATTTAAATAGCCAGATACTTCCCTTCCTCCTTCCCTTTGTATTTGCAAGGTGGGGGGACATTTTGTTAAGAAAACAAAACTGCAATGTCCTGACCATTTGTTACATTATTTTTGCCCACACAGCTACCTTCTGATAGTGGTTTTCTTGATTGCAATAATCTGCAGAGGATTCCAGCATGGAATACTTTCCAAATTACATTTGTTCTCAACATTTCTAACTTTTGACACCTTTTGAACTGTTACAACTCCTCTACCCCTGCAGAAGCCACTCTGAACACATGCAATGCAGTGGTAGCTCTTGTGCAGAGAAATCACCTAGCTTTAGCGTAAACCAGGAGTTGCCCTTCTAGGTTGCCCCCTCAGAACCAGTTGCCATTGGGTGATGGGGAGGAGTTCAAAGCAGCAACTCTCTGGTTCTTATGAAAACTCAGTCCCAAAAGTAGTTTCAGGAATATTCCAGTCCAAGGCTGTTAATTTTTGGGTTTAGATGTATACAACACAGTTTCCTTCCTCAGGTCTCCTCAGCCATAGCAAAATCCTCTTATCAAAATAGAAAGCAGAAGACAAGGTCACCCGAGAGCACTGCCAGGGTCTCCTACAAGGATCAGTTGCCAATGCTGGGGACATGTGCCAACACTGCGGTGTCACAGACTCTCTCCATCCCAAAAAGTCAGTTGGTTTTAGGCAGATTATCCTGAGAAAAGATAATAGAGAAGCGTTGTCACTATGGGTTGCAACACATCACCCTGGGCAATTATCCCTGTAACTCTCAAAGACAACATTAAGTGGGAGAATCTGGTTCGTGGGTCCACTGCTGAAAGGCAGATGACACTAATGCTGTCTACCATGGCACTGCCATCCTCACCAGCAGGGTCTACAGCAGCACTGTATCTTGCCAGGACACCAGGTTTGCCAGATGCAGTTCCTCTTGCTTGCCACACCACCTCAGGCTTCCCTGCAGATGTCCATGACACATAGAATATCTTCACTGCTGTTGGTACAAGCATCCCTCTGAGAACCAGATCCAGGGTGAGTCAGGCAGTATTTCTGCATCTCAGGAGCCTCTGGTGGCTCCTCCAGGGGGGGAGCATATGGAGTGGTAGCTATCATTGAAGACAGCTGAAGGTGAGGACAGGGCATGAGAGTGAACTCAGAGGCACATCTAACCTTTGCCTGAGTGCAAGGTAGCTGGCGACACTGGGGCAGAGTCACCCTTGGCAGTGCAGGAAGCAGAGGCTGCTCGGCTGTACTCGTCCCTGCAACTTCTCCTCCCCACAACAACACAGCTCCAGCTGTTTATAAGCCTCTGTCATTATGAGGTTGAAGGCACAGAGATTTAATACTGCCTGAGAGAGCACTGTTTGGTGCAGTCAGCCCGGAGAGTTGCTCTCTGCAGAGAGAGCACTGCTCCTTCATGCACCCACCCAAATTTTGCAGATATCAACATGTACAGGGTCTCTCCTGAGCAGTACTATTGAGTCTCTGCTGATAAGGAGAGGTAAGATGTATTTTATCTTTCATATTTCATCATGACAACCCAATATAATGTCTCTACTTTTAGAAGCTGCAGTGAAGACCAGCTTAAAATGTTTTGCCATATCATACAGTAAGCCCTTTTGTTCATGTGCTGCCCAGATTGAGTTTAGGGCATTCGTAACCTTTCTTGCCTTTGAAGCTGCTAGGAGATCAAATCAACTTTGGTTTATTTTTCCTTTTACAAACAAGGAAAATAAAAAAATTGAAGTCTACTCATGTTTCAAAGCTCTAACTCATCCTTTAACTTTAAAGGATTCCTGTAGATGAAATTCACTTGTTTATTTGTTTATATTTTATGAAATATTTTCACTTGTCTGTATCTGACCATTGGTCTCACATACTTTGTTTAGAGGTTGAAGAGGAGCTGTTGGAGCTATCGACATTCTTAATCCTTGCAAGGTCTGGTTTATAACGGACTGACTCAGAAAGGCATTTAAATATCCACTCAGTGGGAATCAAGTGAGACAGTAGCCATTCTGGCTTCAGCATAGCAACTTATTTTTAGGATTAAGATATTGCTCATGAGTTTTCTTTTCAGAAGAAACATCTAATAATAGAAATGGCTGTCGTTTTTCTATTCCCTGCAAATTTATCTAGTAAAGGCAGAAATGTGTGAGTATCTGAGCCAATTTCTATTTTAAGAATCACTTAAGGAGATTTTTCATCTAGACAAAATACAAGGGTCAAGTCAGTGAAAAAGGGATATGGACAGAGAAATAAACAATCATTGTCAAGGTAAAATGTTACCTTATTAATTAGAGGGAAAGTCCTTTAAAACATCATCCTACTACTCATTATTAATACTCATTTTTATGAGTACAGCACAGTTCTTCTAGGTGATTTACTGGGCAAATATCTAGATGATCACCCTACCCCAGAGAGCTTCAACTCTACACACTCTCAAGGTTTCCCCTGGAAACAATATATTTTCTGAACTGGAGGGGGAGTTAGACTGTTCATCCCCTTTCCATCCAACCATAATTCTTCTCCAAAATATGTTATAATAACTCGTAAGGAGAAACTTAAACAACAGGTATATTGGACTGTCACCATAGCTATCTGTGTCCTGGAACAAGATCTCTCCTCAGGGCACTTCCTATGCAAATAGACATCTGAATGAGCCTGGGGGGCTATAATGAGAGCTCTCAGAACAAAGATAAGTTGATTATGTGTTCCAGATTTGAAACCCCCCAATGACATCACGCCCCCACTTCCCAAGATCATTTGGTGTAACATCTGTGTGTAATGCTAGTGCGGTCTTGATAGTCACTGGAGCAAAATCTCAAGTAACATCTGTGGCCTCATTAAGAACCAGGCCTGTTTGCCTTCCTTTAAAAACTACTTTTGGCTTGTATCACCCACTGATTTGTGACTTGTGTCTGTACTTGCTCCATTCCCAGTGTTTTCAGCAAGTTGAAAACTGTTTGCCATCACTCAGCCCTGTAGATTCTGTCTCATCTTGTATCTCTTTTGACCTGAGCAAAACTAGAAAGAAATGTTTGCTGACCCAAATCCAAAATTGTGTGATTTCTACAGTTGTTCTAGAATATCCCTGCTTACATTTCAGTCCTGTATCTATTGGGGAAAAACAGGCTGGGCAGTGTTTTCCTGGAACTAATTATATCAAAATCTCAGAGGCATCTGGGGATCTAATTCCCATTGATTTCCTGGGATGTCTAAAGCTCTTTGTGAATGTAGGTCTCTCAATCTAAGGATGAACAACTATTCTCATATTACTGGTCCCGGGAAAGATGTCCAACAGGAACCATGGGTTTTTCTCACTTATGAACTGGCAAGCATCAAGGCATCCCATTTGGTTTCTCTCTTTACTTTCAAATAAATCACACTTTTCTCTGAACACCAGCTCCATTCAAAGAAGTCTTGTTTCCAAACACCTCGTCCTTACCTTCTCTCCAATAAAATATTTTCACTGCATTTTCGGGAGACAGATTACTGCGAGTCCATGTCATGGACTGTCCCCTCTTTTTCCACTTTTGCCTTCCCCACTACAGCCAACACACATCTCCAGCTCTCTCCCTGATGTTATGCCCTATACATCAGACAAACACAGAATATGAAAACCCAAGCTTGTCATTAATTTTCCAGTACCATCCCCCTCTTCCGCTTTTCCATCTGAGGACTGCTGGAACTCCCAATGTGGCCTATGTTCTGAGGCCTGCGATAAAAATAAACACTGACTGGGGATCCAGCACCAGCCCCATGTGTCTCACCAGAACATGAGACATCTTAAATATCGTTGCCTATGCAGGCTTTTGAAATGCCAGGGTTAGACTTAATGACTTCTCAAACCATGATTTCAGTGTACAGCTAGGAAGAGGTTGGTGTCTGAAACTATATGGCATAGCAGGATGGTATATCTGCACTTGTCACATAGACACAGGTTTGGGCACAGATTTCTTATCTGAAGTATAATCATATAGGGAGAGGAAAACATCTTTGATTAGAAGAATTTAAATAATCTAAAACCAGGCATGTTTTCACCTGCCCTCATGTTCTGGTACTTCTGTTATCAGTTAACCAATGTTACTGGCAGTTTATTCTAACCTTGCAGAGCATTTAAAACTACATCTCACACACCACTGTACCAGGGTCACAGTCATCCCTGCCCCAAACTCCCTGGAAAGCAGAGGGAGATGTTAGGCTCCCCAAAAATAGACTCAGGTGAGAGGTGCAGCAGCTGTGGAAATAAGTCCTTCTCATACATCTGGTGTCAGACATGGGGAAACCATAGCAGTGTATGGAGGTAGCTGTACTGCAGCAGACAGTTGAGCAAAAATCCTGTATCTTTTTCTTCCTTTTTGCTCTTCCCCAAGGAAATCTGAGCCTGTGTCACAGGCTTGGCATGAAACCTGGGTCTGATTTTCAGTCTGTTAATGCATAACACAGCCCTCTTCATACCTCACTGAAATCAAGAAAGATGGTATTTTAGACACATTAGAAACAACCTACAGTGCAAGCAGGTAAAGCCTTTTAAAGACTATACACTTTTTGTTGTACATGCGTATATATAGCTCACTGTCCAGTACTCCCAAAGATGATCATCCCCAAAAACAAAGGAAGCTTTACAAAATACTGTCTGTATAAACAACATAAGGAAAAAATGGAGTATTCTCTTAAGCAGATAATCCACCTCCACTGTAACTGATCATATGAAATGTGAGAGCCAAATGGCAGGCATCATAGAACTATACCTGTAGATTTAGCCTTGTTGGTGAAAAAAATCCACCAATGGTAGGATGCAGCATCAGAGGTAAATTGAAATTAGTCTGAAATAATCTATTTAAAATCCCATTGTAAGGAACAACTCCAGAAACCCTGCATTACTGTTATTCCAACCCAGGTAATTGCAATGACCATTGTCAGTATATCAACAGAAGACTTTTCCCTATTTTCTCATATCCCAGTATTAGTTCAGAGAGTAAAAATTAATGTTTCTGGAGGGTCTGGTAAACATGGAAGGGCAAGACTTGGTCCAGCATGGAGCTTGCACCGGGTCCTCCCACAAATTAACACAGCAGTGGACATTTACATGGCAAGGACCTGGTAACTGAACCCAACTCGCTTCAGCCAGGGCCCCTGAGAATGGGTCAGTTTGGGGGTCAGTTTTATAATAAAAGCCCAACATATCTCTTTGACTTCCAGTGTGCCTACACTAAACTGGCCACATCAGGCCTTATAATCAGCTTTGTTGGCTGGATGGGAAAAACAGATTGGGGAAGGAGTTAGGGCTGGACAAGAAGTCAAATTAAGCAAAATAAATAGGAGCTTCATAATTTGTAGGCAAAATCCCATTAGACAACTTTTCCCACTTTTTGCACTTTTTGCAGAGCTAGTGCAGAATTCTTACTTTATGTTGTGAGTTGTGAACTGCACCAGTTTGGTGAGCGTGCTGGCACAGAGCTGCAGAATCAACTACTGTTTCACTTTCAGAGTGACTACTGACTAATTTCTAAAAATGTGCACTTGAAGAATGTAATAAGCACAGAGAAAAGAGTTATTTCCAGGCCTGTAGAAATGTTTACTCTTCTTCTGTCAAAAATGAAAGTTATGGACCAAGTTCCTGACTGTCAAAGTTCAGTATGATTCCTTTTCATTTCCTGGCTTTTTTCCACCTTCTGCCAACTTAGAACCTGGGCACTCTCTTTTTCAGTGAAGCCCCCAGCACAATAAAGAGTGGAGTTCATAGCTATCAACTGCAAACGTTTCTGTATTGTTCTCATTGAAAAGCAAGCTGCCTTAAAAAGATTTAAAATAGGCTGTTACTTATGGCCTCAACCTGCAAATGGGAGTGTGGGACTACAAGAGCCCACACAAAAAAACCTCAGTTCTGCAATCTAGGCCTGATGATGCAATTAACAAATAAATACATGTGTAGCATATGGTTGGTTGAATTATGGTTCCAACAAACTAGCAGAATTATAAAATTCCTCTCAAACTTCCAGTAACTACATGTTCATATATATATGGATATACTTTTGTACAGTTCACATAAATTAATACCTAGCATTTACAGTAATTAAACCCGAAACAAATTAGACCCATACATTTTCAGAGAATAACAGAATTCCTACTAAAATAGTGTATATCCTCACCTGTGGGATAGATAGAAACTAAAATCCTATGGCTATGCAATATACAGGTGTGTTTATTACACCTCATCTTCTTAAGATACATTGTTTCATATATTGTATAAAGTTGTGCACTAATTATACATGAAAAGAATGTAATGCTGCAAAGCTAATGGGTTAAAGGATGCTACTGTAAGGAAAAAAAAAATTCCCAGCACAAAAATTTCAGATCTTCATCCTAGTTTGGAGCAACAACAACAACAACAAATCCTATCACTGGACTTTCCTGCAGGCTGGGAATTCTGACTTTTCATTAGCTTTTGCCAAAGGTTTCACTTGCCAGCAGGAGAGCATGTAAAAGCCAAAAAAAAAGGTCTAAAGAAAAACTCCAGTGTGTAGGAGACAACACCATCATCCTTCCTGTCTTCTCAGTCTGCGACTGGTCTAGCCCCTGCTCCCCAACCACCCACCAGAATGAATGCTGTCCTACTGCTCTTTCCCATTCTCAACACCTTTACGCTCCTGGCTGCCTGTTTTGCATTCCCTCCTGCACTTGCTGGGGCATTAACCATGAAGCACTGGGAGCATGAGAGAGATGGTCTCTGCTTTTTATGTCATGCCTGGGGTAACAGCAAGCATCAGGACCTGAAAAAGCAGCTTCAGGAAAAGCCTTACTCAGTTCCTCCCTGCTCGAGATGAATTGTGCTCAGAGCAGGCAGAAGATTTGGGATAAGAGCTGACAAACTTTAAGCAAATCCTACTGAGATGTGGCAAATCTAAACTTTTCAGGAGATCACAGCTTCATCAAATTTAATTATCTTTTCATAGGAACAAGAAAAGGAATATTCTAAGTCCATAAGTAATTTTCCCTTGTTTTTAACACGAACAAACGGTGCTCTTTTTCTTTCTTGCTCTGTTACTGATAGAAAAGTCCAGAATCGCTTAATGTGAATATTTTCCTAGCAAATTCAACATGCCATGGGAATTTCATTCTAAACATTAGATTCAGTTAAGTTATAAGTGTGTGGAAGATAAAAATATGTGGAATAATTTTAAGTGGAAATCACTCTTACCACCTCTTCTTAGAAAACTGTAAAACATCTCCCACTACTTCCTGATAGAAAGAGGCAGAGAAACAATTTAAGAACAAATTTATGGTCTAGTGTATGATATTTAGAAATAATAATAAGAAGAAAAAGAAGAAGAAGGACAACTATAACAAATGATAATGTATAAAGAGATTAAGCCTTAACTTTTGGGTATGACGAGGCTGGGTGCATCTAGGTATGGTACACCTGAATGAAAAAGAAAGAAGAATTTGGATTTTTCAGTCTAGAGGAATTTACCAAGTGCTCTCTGACTTTGTGACTCAGGTATTCCAGCAATCCGAAGGAGCTGCTCATGGGAAGGGAGCATTTATTCAGGTGACAACAACTGTGGGAGGCATCAGTAAGGTCTTTAGGAAAGAGCTTGGATTGGATATTCAGCTGATGAACTTTGTCACAGTGGTGCAAATTGAAGTCAGTGGGACAGTATCTGATTTACTGCAGCAAGGAGTCGAGATCTTGCCTAAGGGGTTATAGGCTAATAGTGGTGATGAGGTCAGATTTCATCTTACCTTGTAAAAAGAGAGTGAAGAGAAGAGGAACCATTAAACTCCCTATGACAAGCAGACTCAGCCTCCCATAGCAGCAGCAGTGAGAGAGGCATGCTAGGGAAACCGATGGGACTGGTCATTGTGGAGGAGCCACCTCAGTGGAGATTCCAGCCAACCTAAACCATGCAATCAAAAAGACAAGAAGGGCTGGATCAGAAACAACAGCTGAAAACTGCAGGGTATACTGGTTTCTGCAGGAAAAGGGAAGATTTTGGCTGTGGTTACGGTCTCGTAAGAGCCTACCAGTTTCTCAGATGACACAGAGTGTACTCTGTCAGGCAGGAGCAACAGAGCACCTGCTTACCCCCATGCCCCACATCGATGAGGATGAGTGAGGGGTGAGGGCGGCTCAGCCCTATGTAAACAGCAGGTGAAGAGGTTGAGATGATGAAAGACAATAGACCATTACCAGGGACTTAATGGTGTTGTAAAGGAGATAAATGTCTTTGAAGTAGCACCCTTAAAACATGTGACCTTTGGGCTGACCTTTCCTTTCAGATTATGGTATGCAGATTGTTTTATACTGGCCAGTGAAAACAAAGCAGGCAGAGCCAGGATCTCAACCCCTGTGCTAGGAAAGTACTTGGACATCATATCCATCTAGATAGTCTGCTGTTTACTTTAGCTTACCAAAAGTAAAACTCTGCCACGATTACTGCCTTTCAAGATAGATTTCTCACACTCTAAATAAAGCAAGTTTATTATTTCCACCTGAATTCCAGTAATAAGACCAACATCTTGGAGATTCAGAGCCAAACCCAACTCACCCTTCCAATCAACATAGATTTTCTCTGTACTCAACTTGGACTGTCTGGAGCAAGTATTCTAGCAAGTATTCTATTCACCAGCAAAGGATATGAATGAGCGTGACTTGAAAAGATCACCACTAGAAACAGCAGAGACACACAAAGCACAGTGTTCAAGGCTGTAACCGAGGCTATGAGAAGACAAGGAGAGCTTATCCATTCCTCTTTTTTTTAATCCATTATAATCTTTTTTTTATCCATTATCTCTTCTTTTTTAAAATCCATTTATCTTTTTTTCCAGCTGGGAGTACACCAGTGTGAATTAGCACTTTTGTCTACATACCAAACACAGCACTGATTTATGCTATTTAGATGACAAGCTCTTATAGTCACTGGCAGACCTTTCTGTTCTATGTATGCTTGGTACTCCAACTCATGACTGGAGCCAAACACATAATAAATAAGGGTAAGAAGAAAGCTGCAAACACTATTTGAAAGGTGGCATGTGCACAGTCTTTGGTCCTTTATACCACTTTGAGGAAAAAAGAAAAATGGAGCTTTTCTGAATCGAGATGCAGGGAGCTATCTCAGACCTGAAAGGTGAAGACCAGCATTGCTGAGTGAAGAAAGGAAAACAAATACTGGCAAGGGAGACTCTCAAGCCTTTTAGCACCCCTGCAAAACAACCAAGTCAGCCTTAAAGAAAAAGGTCTGAAGGTCCAAGCCAGACTAGAGCTATCTGCCCAGGTGGTTGGGGCACCGCACATACAAGCCCTTGCCAAGGCTTAGAGAAACACGGCTGCTCTATGCTGCCCCATGCACAGTTTTGAGAAGCAATACTGGGGACAGTGCTAGGGCAAGGGATGGAAAGAAGTGGGCTGGGTGTATAGTGGGGCACCTACAGCAGTCACAGAGCCTGCACCAACTGGGCTTTTTTTCAGCATCATTAGTGTTATGGAGAAGAACAGAGCTCGCAGCCCTGAGCAGCAAAGTCTGATCTGCTGCTCTGCTTCTAGCGCTGGTTGTTTTCATTTGTCTCACTCACAGCTCCTGGCTCCTCCAACTCCACTCTTGGAGCTATGCAATGAGGCATAAACTCCTGCACCTATTTGCAGCCACATGAATGCAAAACTCGAGAACGCGCCCTGTGAGTAAGTGCTACCCGAGCCAGGCAGCTTCCTGAAATAGTCTTCTGCATTGCTGTCCCACCTTCTGCATTGCTTCCCACCTCAGCTGCGGCTGAGGACGTGTTGAAGCCCGCTCTGTCCAGCTGGCCTGGGGTCATGCAGGGCCCTGGGCCAAGGCAGCCCAGCAGGGCAGACAGGGAGTGCCTCTGTATCTTTGCTGGCTTTCATCCAGCCCTGATTTTTTGGTGACTCAATAGGCTGCAAAAGAGCCTCAGCACCAGGGCAGTTCTGGTTACTCACTTTAGAAAAGCTCCTGTGCTTCCAGTTGTGTGAAGAAAAGGGAAGATGATGGGTAAGACCCTCCACTTGTGGCCAACCTCAAAACCTTTTGAAGGGAGTAGAAAAGCAACTGTTTCATTATAAATGGATTTTGGTGTTAAATTGGGACTCTCTGTAAGTAAATGAAATCTATCAGCTTTCTAAGAAACAAATGGGGTTGCTACATGGTTTTATATGTCCCAAGGACTGATCCATTATTATCATGTGATTGGCATGTGGGATTTCTGAAGTCTGAATACCATGGATTTCAAATGGCTTTGGGTGGCATTTTGGTTTGGTTTGTGATTTACCTAGCTTTAAGCTTCAGTAAACAGTAAAGCCAGTGGTATTTGTCCATAACACAAACTCCACCACCAGACACAGCTCTTTGCTGCCTTTAACTTTCCCTCTTGACAGAAAGCTTGCTCAGTTTGTGTGACCGCTGGAATCAGAAGGATAGTGAGGGTGGGAATGAGCAGAGGGCAGACAGGCATCCTTCAAGGAGGGCACCTGGGCTGGTGGATTTGCTCCTCCAGAGCCAAAACAGAGCTCAGTGGTGGCCTGTTTTTCACTCTGTGACACAAGCATTTGCTCTCTACAGCATTTTCTTAATTTGTCTAGATGGTATTTATCCCCTCCTTGGGAGAGATGGATGAGACTCCAAACAGTTTGATTTATGCCAGTTGTTCAATTTGTGACAACTGCTGTCAACAGCTGTTCATTTTAATTACTGTACTTGGGCCCAGATGTCTCAAAGATGAGCTCAGTGCCACATAAATACAATAAATACAGATAATATTAGCAACTCAGCTTCCTTTCTAGGGTAGGAGCTGGGAACAACCAACTCTTCTTTCCCCCTGATGTCTTCCCTGCCTGCCCGTCTTGAGCACAGCACTGGAGGGAGTGGTAGGAAGTAGATGTGGATTACCTTTCCTTCCTCTCTGCTGATGAGCTGCTCATCATCCCTTCTTCCACAATAAAATCACATCTTGACATGTACATAGCATAGGACAAGTAATCATTTTGCCCAGAACACCCTCTAGCCTCCATGCTAGAGGTACTACTGGCTCTTGGTATAAACAGGAGACAAGGCAGAGACAGCAGAGCTCTCTATCTCTGTTCTCACCCATATTACTAGAGATTATTATAACAAAAGCAGAATTACAATCCTGAAAACTTGTTAGAATCACTTTCTCAAGGCCTTTGTTCCCTAACTGAATATACAGATTGTTATAAGAAGAGGTTATTTCACAACAGTTTCCACGTCTCTGCTGACTTCAGCTGGAGCGATATCACTCGGGCTCAGAGAAGTGGCTTTAATGTGACTAGTCCCAGGTCATGCTTTCCCCTGTCACCTGTGAGGGACAGTCCATCACTCCTATGGGTAAATCAGTGATTTTTTTGATGAGGTCATGGGGATGGGGACTTTGGCAAAACTTGGGAGCGGCAAATACAACCCCGCATCCCATCCCAGCTGTGAAAAGACTAATCCCTCTCTGTTTCCTCCAGGGTAGTGGACGCTTTTCACTAAAATTTACGTATCACAAGCCACAGCTGGGGTTCCAGTGCCTGGACGAAATTATAAGCAATATGAGTAACTTAATGTCTTCATTATAATTGTCATCTCAAAGTAGGAAACCTATCAAGAGCATTAAGACATGTAGGCAACATTAAAACCTCAGCAAATTGTGAACAAGGTTATTTAATTTGTGAAACCTATCGTGTGTTAATGGAGGGTCCTGCTTGTTCCTTGGTGCTTTCTCAATTTTCTACCATTGACTCACACTAATGAATTTTCCAGGGCCACCGCAGAAAGCACTTCAGACAGCTCCTGCCTCCAGCTCTCCCTTCCTGTGCCCCGTGCACAAGGAAGCACACGCTGTCCTCAGTCTGGAAGGAGGGGCTTTTCCCAGGCTTGGCTGCCAGTGGTCAAGCCCAGACAGCCATGGCCAGCCTTCCAGTCAGCTTTTGTGCAGGCTAGAGCTGCCACGTGGCTCATGCAGCACAGGACAGAGGAAAGCATGAAGAACTCTGTGAACATGTGAAGAGATTCAGTTGCATAGGGAGCCTGAGACCCTATAGACTCTGGGCTCTTTTTGGCAGGGTTGATGACACTTCCAATTGAAGATGTCTGGGGCCAAGTTCGGAGAGGGCATGCTGCTCCCCATGGGTGACAACCACCCTGCACCCTTTCCCTGAGCCCCTCACATACCACTGACAAGTACACTCAGTGGATAAAACCTGGAATGTGACACCCTGGGGTCCAGGGCCAGCTGGAGGCGGGAGGACAGAGCCGGGAGCATGTTACAACACTCGTAATCACACTGGACACATACGGTTATATTTAAGTGCTGGATGTCTGCTCACTAAGGAGGCTGAGGCAAGACTGGACTTGATTAGACATAATGACAAAAATGGACCAACTGTTGCTGAGAAAGCCTCTACAGCAAAGTATTAGCTCTTTGTTATTGAGATATTACTGTCTGAGGCTTCACCGCTTTCAACTCCCCATCGTTATCTTTACAGACTTACATTGCACTTTAAATAGGATCCCAAGTTCAGCTTTTTGCCCTCAGTCATAAATTTAACATACTAAATATTTTCAGCTGCTGTAGAACACAACACACTGTGGAACTTGTTACTTTATGGAAAATAAATATATTTCAAATGTCCTTGAAAACAGGACATACTTTTGAATTTGTTTTTTTCAAATGTAACTCTTTTCACCTTTAAAAATGTAAAAAAAAAAAAAAAAAAAAATCATCTTTTTTTGCTTCCCAGTGTCTGAGTTACTGTATATTTTCTAATTTTGGATTATACGATGAGTGCCGACTGTATCCTTCCATATATAAATCTAGTGGATCAAAAACTAACACATGTTTAAAACAATACTCAAATATAGTTTTAATTTTTTAGATTTCATATAATATGTTTTTGTACACAATTACATTTATCTGCCTGTGTTCATACCCAAATAATTTATTTTCTGTTGCGATTAAATACAATTTTATATTATATATGCTAGTGCTACTTCTATTTGCTGAAATTTTATACAGAACTAAATAATCCTATCATAGAATCATAGAATGATTGGGTTGGAAGGGACCTTCAGAGATCTAACATATTATTTACTTTTTAAATAAAATAATGGACTTATTTATTACTTATTTTAGAATGACCCTGAGAGTCTTGCCTTTACGGGCAACTGTAGTAGCTTTTAATCTTTATGCATTAACTAAAAACCTGCAAAGACTGCACCTCCACAGCTGAGCTTCCTTAGATTTATGGAGGCAGAGGTAGAACTGGCAAGACGGAACATGCCTGTACCTAATGACTAGGGGACTTCACTGAGGGATTTTACATGAAACAGTAGTTGGATGAAAACCAGTGATAGAAACGTAGAATCACAGAATAATTTAGCTTTGAAGATACCTCTGGAGGTCATCTAGTCCAACCTCTGCTCAAAGCAGGGTGAACTTCAAAGTGAAATCCAACCTCAAGTTAGATCAGGTAGCACAGGGTCATAACCAGCTGAGGTATGAGTACTTACACAAACAGAGATGCTCTTGGCTGTAGACACCGGCCAGCCCCTGCCCAGCTGCTTACCCTACAAAATTCATGCTTTTTGCTCAGTTTCCTACCAGCCCTGTGAACCCTGGCTGTGCCACGCTGCAGATTCTACAGAGACCTACAGGCCAGAGAGTGATGAGGGTATTTTCCTGAAATGTGGGAATGTGGTTTAAAATTCCCTCAGGCAGAGGAAGCCTCAAATCCTTCCTTGAATGGTGGTCCATCTGCTGTGGCCAGAAACACCGCTTTCTTGTGTTATTGATTCAAGCACTGTGTGTGTTGCTAAAAGCATATGAATGCCGCGACATCCCCTTCCAGCAGCTGTACCCCCTCAGGGGAGTGCCACAGCCCCAGTCCCAGCCACAGCCCTGTCCCTATCCGGGTCCCTGTCCTATCAAGGTTTCTGTCACTGTGTGGGGCCTTTGCAGGCCAGCAATGCTTCTCCCCGTGAGCTTTGCTCATTGCCTTGCTGGTGGGTCTCTGCAGCAGGTTTTGTCTTGTGTGAGCAAGGAAAAAGGCTGCTCCTCTCGATTTCTGAGTAAAAAAGGCGATAGCCCTGCTTTTGGTCTCTGAGGAAGAGAGAGGTCAGCAATGGTTGGGATGCTTTGGATCAAAAGGGCTTTAGCTGCTGGGTTTGGGGATGGACTCTCCTGTTTGCGGTGTGCAGGGAGACAACAGAGTCCTGCCATGGCCCTAGAGCAGTTCTGGGGGAAAACCAATGGTATGGGTATGGGGAGAGACCAGATATCTCATTACAACCCCCAACATAACCATTTGCTTGGAGCAGCTACCACTCCAGGGGTAAAGAGCAGCCAGCAGCTTCCACTCCTGCTTCAGCAGCAGGGCCAGAGCAGCTCAGCCAGCTCCTCAGTCCAGTGGATGTGCACAGCAACAGGGCTTTATTTAGAGGAGATAAAGCTGGAGTGAGTTCAGTCCTCTCTGCTGTACCTCCCATAGGCAATGCGTACTGGGCCACTAGAGTAACTCCTTTTACTTTGAGAGATCTCCTCACATTTGCATGGCACTGATCCTGCTGTGAGCTCTGCTCCCATCATTACTATATAGACTTCGTCTTTAACATCTGATGGGTCCAAATTGCCTTCATCAGCCTTACTGCTAAGGCTAGAACAGTGTTGAGGTAGTTGAACAGTCTCATAGGGTGGCCAGGAAGCCTTCATCCCTCTTGCTGTGGCTGTGACCAGAAGGTGCCGAACCTCGCACCAGGCACATGTGAAAGATTGTTATCCATTGAAATGTTATTAGACTGCAACACATTATTTAATCACAAGCTAGCACATTATATCACCTTTACATATTGCATTGCCTAATTCACTACATAGAGAGCAAGTTTTTAAAATAAAAAATAGTACACAGAAATAACTTTCTAATGGCCCATGAAAAGATATATCTGTTGTAGTGACACTCTTAAAATGGCCATTAATACCTTTCCCTTGTCTCAGAGCCACACTACTGGTATGAACACTTTTTAGAAACCAGTGGCATTACTGCCTATGCATTTTTAAAAAGAATTAGAAGACAGTCAATAAAGAAAATCGGCTCACTAAGAGACTTGCAGAATGGGCAGAAAGGAAAATATTTCTCATGCACAAGCTTGGACATCATATAATCCTGTGCCTTATCCAGATCCCTGATACCGGTTTTTGCTGGAGTGACCTTCCCTCTACAGACCCTGAGCCAAGGCTGGAGCACCAATGCAAGTCTTTTGTCCCTCTACTCTTTTCCCACATTTTCTTCAAGGAATGTTGGGACCACAGCTGTCCTCACAATGACTCAGACATGCCCAGCTGATATGGATCTTCCTACCTTCTTTAGCTCCAGTCTACACCCCCTACCCCTGCAAGATGCAAAAGTCTGAGTTCAGCATGGCCAATCCAACACTTCCTGCAGCTCAGCTTTTGTCTAGTGACATTTAATTAGTGCTTAATCACAGAGCTCTGCAAAGACATATCTGGGGCCAGGCCCATGTCCTCCTCCTGAGCAGGCAGTCACCTGTTTCAATTATCAACACTAGTGTGATGATGGTGGAGAACAAAACTCCAGGTAGGGAGAGACAAAGTAAGTGGTTCCCACAGTTGCCCCCAAGGTCAGTAAGCATGACTAGACATGTAGCGTGCTCCCTCCAATGATAGAGTCCCACATGAGTAATGTTATACAAGAGTTTAATAGACATTAAATACTGTTGTAGAGGTATACATTGTATTATGTGTTATATATTTTGGTATGTTATTTACATGTAAATATGCCTTTATATGAATATATGCCTGTAAGTACATAAAGTATTGGTTGATTAAAAACGGGCAAATGTTCCTTATCTCCCTGGGCATCATGGAAACCTCTGGGGTCTTTTTTTCATAGCCTATTATGTTGAGATGCTGGGATTCCCCATAGGGAAACAGTGAAACAAAATTAAGATTTTTCTGTGTACAACTTGTTTTATTTATGCTTTAAGCTTCAAACAGTGTTGGCTGAAAAAAACATTGAGGCAGTTCTCATCTTAGAAGTCAGGGCTGGTGAGGCAGCACTCAGTCCTGGGAAGACACAGCCCCAAGGTCTACATTGGATGTAATAGGTATGGAAGGAGAGAGCAAACAACCCCAGCACCTTCATCCCACAGCATCTCTTCAAAGTATGTGTGACAGTCACAAGCACATGCAAATAGTGTGCACAATAGCACCATCTGGTGACTTTGGCCGTTAGACTGTATTTCCATGGCACCATATTACCCAGGGGACATTTTCCTCTCCAGCACCTGGACTTCTGTTCTCCATACTCTTTTCAGCCACAAAATCAATGGCTTCAGTTCTTCTGCAGAATAACAATCAGTAGACATGACTGAGTCTCCTAAAACAGCTCCTGCCTAACTCCCACATTGTTGCTGGTGTGACCCAGTATTTTGACATTCCCATGTTCCAGTAAATTTGGAGTAACATTTTTTTCCAGGTGTTTGTGAAGTTTCTTGCACAAAAGATGCTACCTACCAAGTGCTAGTAGAGCTCTCACAGCACATTTATGAAATGAAGCAAGTTTCTTGCTTTCTTGGTGATTTGTTTCATATTCCTTGGAGTCAATTGTCTCTGCACGAACACACATTTCTTCAGGTCAGTAATCACACTCTAGTCATGCTCCACCGCTTCTTCTGCCTCCACTAATGCAATATTTTCAAAGAAAATTTCCCACTCAAGAGTAGGCTTTGGGGGAAGCCAACCACATCACCACCTTTCTTGGTTTGCTTCTGTCTATACAGCTGGAGACTGTCCTATACTGTTGTCCCAGACTCCAAAGAAAGTCAGGTTAAAGGAGGAGTTTTGTTTGCTCGATGAGCACTGGGTTAAGGATCAGTTGAGCAATTTGGATGTACATAAGTCCATAGGCCCCAATGGGATTTACCTGTAGGTACTGAGGGAGCTGGTGGAAGTCATTGCTAAGCCACTCTCCATCATCTTCAGTAAGTCATAGAGAACAGGAGAGGTGCCGGAGGACTGGAGGAGAGCAAATGTCACTCCAGTCTTCAAAAAGGGTAAGAAGGAAGAGCCAGGTTACTACAGACTGGTCAGCCTCACCTCTATCCCTGGAAAGATGAAGGCATAACCAGGTGGATAGATGGTGGTAGTGTAGTGGATGTGACTTATCTTGATTTCAGTCGAGCATTTGACACCACCTCCCACAGCATCCTCATAGTAAAACTGAGAAAGTATGGGTTGGGTTGTCAGGTAGTGAGGTGGATTGTTAACTGGTTGAAGGCAAGAAGGCAGAGAGTTGTGATCAATGGCATCCTGGAATGTATTAGAAGGGCTGTGGGTATTAGGTCGAGAAAAGTTCTCCTACCCCTCTACTCTGGCCTTGTTAAACCGCATCTGGAATATTGTGTCCAGTTCTGAGCCCCTCAGTTCAAGAAGGACAGGGAGCTGCTGGAGAGAGTGTAGCACAGGGCCACCAAGATGATGGAGTGGAGCATCTCCCTTAGGATGAAAGGCTGAGGGAGCTGGGGCTCTTTATCTTGAAGAAGAGGAGACTGAGAGGTAACCTTATTAATGTTTTCATGACAAAGGGCAACGGGTACAAGTCAGAACATAAGAGGTTCCAAAGAAGTACGATGAAGAATTTCTTCACTGTGAGGGTGATGGAGCACTGGAACAGGCTGCCCAGATGGGTTGTGGAGTCTCCCTCTCTGGAGACATTCAAAACCCTCCTGGACGAGTTCCTGTGTGACCTACTCTAGGTGGTCCTGCTCTGGCAGGGGAATTGGACTAGATCTTTCAAGGTTCCTTCCAATCCTTGAGGTTCTGTGATTCTGTGTGAAACAAGAACTAAGATGGCAAAAATACAGCCCAGCATTACCATGAAGCATAGATGTCCCATTTCATCTGCTTCACCTTTTCTTTCCTTTTTATATGAGAAAACAAGCAGTGATAAGAAAGCACTTTGTCATACCTCAGAGAGGATTCCCAGGCTCTTGATCAGTTTGAGGTAGCTGTACTGGGTTTGGCCAGGTGTCCTGGGTTTGGCCAGGATAGAATTAACTCTCCCCAGCTGCCGCTGGGGGCCGTGGCCAGGCTATTCAATCCCATGTGACATCATGCTCGGTATATAAGGGCAGCAGCTAGGCCAAGGCGGTGCTGCTGTCGGGCCGAGCACTGGGCTGAGTGGGGTTAGCAGTTACATTGGGCATTGCTCCTTTTTTCTTTGTCCTTTGGCCATCACTGTAACTGCCTACTCATTGTGGGGTTCTATTAAACTGTCCTTATCTCAACCCAGAAAGTTCTACAACTCTCTCTTGATTCTCCTCCCCATCCTGCTGAGTTGGGGAGGAGTAACTGGGTGGTTTGGTCATTGTTCAGTTAAGGCTAAGCCACCACAGTAGCGCTAAGGTAAGGTGTAAGCACGTGAGCCCAGAAAGCCTCCCTCTCTCCGTGCATTCCACTGTAACCAGAAAAGAAGAGATTGTAGCTATAGATTCTTATTCTCCGTGAGCTCTGAGAGAGATATTTGCTCATGTCTCTCCCCATGACACCTGCCTCTCCCCAGCATCCTTCCTGTGTCTGAACATCACTCCACAGCCACAACACTGATGAAGGTGCTTCCTTCCACCATACTCTTCATTTGTAAATGAATGAAGCATGTTTTGAGATCTCTCTGCTACTTTCACTATTTATTTACTTAAAGTCTGATTCCCAGAGCAGAAGGATTTGCAAGGAATCAGCCAGCAATTAATGCCAAGCAGCAGTTTCCCATCTGGTTATATATGTTGGATGTGGTCAAAGAGCAGGAATGTTCTTCATGGCTAGTTTGCTGTCTCTGTGGCCTTGGGAGGCACTGATGCCCTGAAGACCTAACTCACTACACTCACAGTGCAGATCAGTGTCACCAATTCAGGGTTACTCTGGTCTCTTGCTGTGACAAATCCTTAGATGGAAATCTGTGGCTTCTTCCCATAGTTGTGATTTCCTTCTGTGCTAAACCATCCCTGGACAAGTGGGCTACATCTGTTTTAGCAAACTAGACACAGCTGAGGCAAAGCTCTAGCGCAAGCACGTGGTCATTCATATTGGTTGTTGTTGACATAGAACTGGCTGGGTCCATCACCCTGTACAGGGTCTGGTAGCTTTTCCCTCCTCTGCCTGTGTGGTGAATGAGGGTAGATTTTGCACACTTTAATGGGTAAATGGTATTTTTAAATTGTGGTGGTTTTCATTTTGTAAACTTTAATTTTGAAGCCGTAAGATCTTCATTGGACTTCTTGCAGGTGAATGCCCTAATGTTTCCTAGTTCTGTATTTTACTAAACAATTCTTCATTATATGTGCCTCTGTAATCTAAAATTCCATGTCCTCAGAGAAGGAGACTCCACAACACATCTGAGCAGCCTTTCTGGCTATAGGAGAATCAAGGCTCCACTACAGAAAATATTCCTCGGGTGTCTGGTTTATTTCTATTTATTTTTATAACTCATGAAACAAGGTAAGGTAATAGTTCTGTAGTTTGTAGGGTTCAAATGCATTCGTTTTCTTGTATAATATTTTAAAATGACATCACTAATTTATTGTATTTTTGCCTGTAGAACAAATATTGCTTTGCAACATTTAAATGACCCACGTAGAATTGCACATAGCACCAGTAGTGTCAAACACCCTAGGCAAATTGCACTTCAGCAATGATTAGTAAAGGCAATTATCAGACACCTCCATTTTGTGTAACATATTGAAAAGCCCAGCAAAATGAAGAGAAAGACACATTGTAACTTCAACCGTACTGTGGTTCTCTATATGGATACTAATTGTGAGATCAAATGTCTCATAATGTTTTCATACTCAAGTAGCTTGGTGGTGGTGTTATCTCCATTTCACTGACAGTACTTGAACACATGACAGGGTTAAGGGCTAAGCCCCATTAAAATGCTGGTTTGATGCCAAAATACCAAGTCTGTCCCATCTAACTTTTGTTTGCTCAAAGTGGAACACAGAACCAGCAGCAGGTGCCCAGCCCAGTCTTCCACGGCACACTGGGGAGTAAGGACACTTGAGGGAAAGACCCCAAACCATCAGGACTTTTCACAGCCGTTGACCCATGGAGAAAACCAGAAACAAAGCCATTTCTTTGACCCTAGTCTTCTCCCCACATAAGCACCATGCCCAAGTGCAACTTAGCAGCACCATTTCCTGCAGTGAGGACTGCTGAGAGGGCAAGACGGGAAATTTGGCTGGAAAATATTATCTTTTAGCATGATTTATCCCTCCTGTATTTCCTAACTGTCTGCTTTGTTTCAACTTTTGAGGATAAAACAGCTTTTCACTCAGAAAAAAAAGCTGGAGAAGATGTTCTCGGTGGTGGTGGTCAATAGACAGATCAATGATAAGATCTCTCTCCCAAATTCCTGCTGACTCAGAGCTGCTGTCTTCCTGCTGCTATCTTCTTGCAAGTACAGAAAGGAAAGAAAAGCATCATCAGCCCCTCTTGCCAAAAACTGCTTCAGTTGGAAAGGAGTCATTAACAATCACTTGGACCACAGGGAGAAAGCAAGTAAGAGTGCTCTCAACCTCTGAACTCAATCTCTCACTCAGAGGGGAATATGGAGGGGGAGGTGGGTCTCACTCGTGCTCCAACATCTATTTTTATAGTTCCTGAAATGACTGTTTAACATATAACAATTAACTAGTCATCACACCACCACTGTGATCCCTCTTGTCTGGCTAGACTCCTGCAGAGCACAACGTCAGGTGCAGACAGAGCTGGCTCAGCCCCTCTGGGCCATGTAGCTGGAATGATACCCGCTTTAGGAGAGGTCCTGAGCCACTATAGGCTGCCAAAGTGGAGATGCTCCTCAACAGGCAGGTGTAGAGTTTCACTGACCTCCAGCCTATGCAGTCACCAAACAGAGAGGTCACAATTTTGGGCACAGGGGAAGAGATTCTTACACAGCATTAACAGTAGTGTTCTGAGCTCCTCCACAACAGGCTTTCAAGGCCAAGTGACTTAGAGGCAAGGGTGCTTTCCTGACACAGTCAAGTGCTGTACTGGTCACCAGTGTATGAGCAGCTCTGTGAAGCCACGCCAGTGCTGCTGTCTTCTCCCAAGCCTCTGCCTGACCCTGGTTCCTCAAATGAAGCCCAGTCCCTCAATCCCAAGTTCCTCACCACTTCCGTGACCCATTTGAAGGTTTGGAGGGAAGCCTAAGCAAGACTCTCTGTCCTCATCCTCTACGCTCCCCACACCTGGGGGACCTCCATAAGCAAACTGCCCATCCCACTCTTAATGCCTGAGTCCACCATGTCAGCCTCACTAGAAGAGGCCAGTGACAATATGGGAGCCTCTGGTAGCAACAGATGGACTCCCTGTCCCAGACAACAAATTTCACTGCATGCTTTCATTACCACAGCATTGGTGCAAGACTGTTGACAGGACATTCCTGGTGATCTTCCCAGTTTATTTCAATGCATGCCTCTTCTGAAGCCAAAACAGGAAGATTCACAGTACTTAAAGATGGGCAACAACACCCATGTCTTCCTTGGGATCTGGGCAGGGAGGACATGCTGTGGGTGCTGGGGTGGTGATGGCATGCAGCGGGATGGACTTTGAGCATGGTCTGACATGTCTGTGGCCTAGATCAGAGCAAGGAGTGTCTCCTGCTGTCCAGGTTTTATTCTGAGTGGGGAGATGATGGGTGTGTTCCTGCTGGTACATTGTGGCTGCATTTTTGGCATATGCCAAGGGCCCTGTCCAGCTCTGCTCTCCTTTCTTCTTGTATTGATTCTTTTCTTCATTTTTGCTTTGGTTTGGCTTGGTTCTAGAGTTTTTTTCCCCTTCCTTTTATCTTTTTTTTCATGTACCTAAGTACAAAAAAATTAAATCTTTCAGTTAAGAAGGTGAAAACTGAAGGAGAGAAATGATGGAAAGGAGAAAGTAAAAAAAAATATCGGGGCAGCAGCGAAAACTTGATTGAGTGAAAACAGAGTAAAGGATTTTATGCCTGTGTTACACCTGAATTTTCCACTGGAGTTACCTCTGCAACAGCAGAGGTAATGGAAGGAAGAAGTATGGTTTCCCCAGCAAGGAGGTGGCGGCAGGGGCAGAGACACCTCTCCTGGTGCTGAGAGTCCCCAGGACACAGCTAGTACCCCCACAGCACCTCAGGGAGACCAGTGAGGCTGAGAGATGCTTTTGCCAGGAGCAGAAATACCAGACAACCTCTCCCAGAAGCAGGGCAAAGAGTCAGAGAAGAAAGGCTTGTCCATGAAAAGATAGAAATAAGTCACTTTTCCTTACGTTTCTGCTCCTGCTGAGGGATCTAGTGAAAAACAGTGGATTTCATTAAGTGCTCACCTTTTCTGTAACTAGTAACAACAGAAAAGGCAAATTCTTGGGATTTGCTTGTAAACCAAAGCGATTTCTTTCACATTGCAGATCTTTGACAAGTCAGGGAAATATAGCTTTTGTCTAATGAACACCCTGTGCCCCCCTCACCCCATTGCCTTACATGCTTTCAGAATCCCAGACAACTCACAGATATCTTTACAAAGATGAAGGTAAAATAGTCATTACCTACATGGCTAGGGGGCATCTGATGTGAAGTGCATTCCCTAGGTTTTGGCTTATGGTTTGTAAAGGAGTGCAGAACACTTTCATCTCCTCTTTCAGCCCATCTGTGGCTTCAGCTGACAGGACAAAATGCAGCAAAACAGAGCCAGACAATAAACTATTGTACAATGGAACAGGAAGCAACAGGTAGTGTTTAGAGGAATTAAATTATTTTTGGATCTGATACTGATAATCAGTTTAGGCAAAGGGTATCCAGTGCAAATTTATCCAACATTTTTGAAAGACTGGGAGCACTCAAGAAGCAGATAAGTTAAAGTGCAGTATAAATGAACCATTCATGAACTCTGAGACTTCATTGCCTGTGTACAAAGCACATGAGAGCAGACCTTGTTGCCTGTCATCCTGGGCTTTTTTTTTTTTTCATTAACAGCTGTGAAGCATTCTTGTGCAGTAGGTCTGATACTGGGGAGAGAGCTTTATGCTTTTTGTGGGTGAACAGAGAACAAATTAACATGAAATTCTTGGAAATACAGAGAAGTACTGGATATCATTCCATCTTCGAATATCTGAATTTCATCCAAATGATAATGTGAAACCTTCACGTGACATCTGCAGCACTGGAAGTCAGGCTGATGTATAGTTATTTAAAACAGCTGCCACAGCAGTGCTTATTTAATTGATCTAAGCTTTGTGACCTCCTAGATGTCTGCGCACTGGTTCCCGTCCAAAGCCATGCCGCTTTTTGAGAGCAGCCACTCTAGTGATCCAAACAAATATGGACCAGAGCTTCCATCACCTGTTCCAGGAAAAAAAATACTGAAATAACAGCAGTGTCAGTCGGTGCAGCTCTCTGCTCCTGTGATGGATGTTTATTTAACAAATACTTGGGTCAGCAGCCCTCTCTGCAGGGATGCTTGGCAGGACTCCTTCTCTGCAAGGCCGTGCCGGGCACTGGCACTGACCAGGCAGCAAGAGGGGAAGCAGCTTTGACGCTTCCTTTGCAGGACGGCAGGGGAAAAGAAAGAAAGCAGGCTCCCCCCGTTATCTGGTAGAAGCAATAAAGTGCTCTCTACAGCTGTCAGGATGACCCAGGGAGATCTACCAGACAGCATCAGCTCGACCCTGTTTTCTGTCCCAAAGCCAAACAGTTGACATGTCAAAACCTTGTTGCCAATGCCTGCATCAGCCCAGGTCTCTGTGGGGGATGATCCTGCAAGATACTGAGCACCCGTGAGCAAAAGCCTACAAACCCTCTTGTTGTCCCGACAGCAAAATGTAGTAGAAAGTATTATTTACAGTCAGGTTGGCACAAAATGGACAGTCATTTCCATTGCCCTTGGTTTCACTGTCACTCTGCAATGTTTGTATTTCATGTACATATATTTTCTACAAGGGGTAATTATCTGTGGTGCTTCAAGCAAAGCATTAACCTGGAAGCATTAATTCAGCGTTTGCTCAAGCAAAGCATTAACCTGGAACTATGTAACAAGACATCAGCTGAATAAGGAGCATCTTCAGCATCTATTCCTCACATAGCTGCAAACAGTAACTGCAAATAAGGGTAGTACTTGGATGTGTTGTTTTCAGCTGGCCTGGCTCTAAGATATTATCAGTATACCTATGTGGAGGAAGTTTGTCAGGACTGAGCTTGTGCTATTGGAGAACCTGAGAAATAAGGGAAAATCAAGGCGAATTCTTAACAGATGCAGTCTGAAAACAAAGAGTGTTTTTTAAAAGATTACAAAGGAAAAAGAAAAACACAATTATTTTTGAAGTGTAAAAACAAAGAGTTCTATTTCTTCTTCAGTTGAAAATCTTGACTCAAACTTTAACATGGAGCTGTTACCAACATCTTCATTTTATGACATGTAAAGCACACATGCAACTGCAGAGCTATTCATTCCCATGCAGAGAAAGTTTTGAAGGCATAACACAGGCTGCTTAAATATGTCTGTAATTATTCACACATTAACACCTACAGAATTAGCAGCATTAGCACCTACTGAATCATCTTGTACGCATTTAAATAAATGCAGGCTGGGATTGGTGGCCTGAGGACCAGCCTGAGGAGGCTGTTGTTCCTGGGGTTATGGATGCAGGACTTGCCAGACCTGCAAGGCAGGTGAAAGATATTGCAAATGCACTGTTAAAAAATCCTGCCCTCTAATCGTTGGCAGTGGTGTAACCCCTCAGAGGAGAGCGGTTGGAGTGGGATTCATTCACTCTGACTCCTTGTGTTTGTTTCAACTGAGGAAGATTCTTGTTGCCATTTTTTTTTTTTCATTTCTCCCGCACTGTTCTTACTAGGCCCCGTTAGGAAACTCACATTTCTCCATCTGTCTCAGAGGTTATTTTATGTGGAAATATTTCAAAACTTACACAGCTCTTGTTCAGCCCCATGCAACTGAAAGAAGTTCAAAGTTGGGCAGGGCACCAAGTTACCAGACATTAATAACATTACCTTGCAACCATTCAAAACCTGTCATTTGTTAAGTCTGTCCCTCTCTCATTCCAGTAGGCATAAATCATGTGTATAAATGAGCTCCTACCCACAAAGGAGAGATGATTTTAACATCTAAGGTTGCGCTGTCACCATCAGGAATTCTTTTTTTCTTTTTTTTTTTTTTTCTCCACTGTTTTATTTTTTAGTCCAAAACCAGAAAGGAGGCAGCTCAATGTATACACACCCCAGGAATGTTTTAGGAAAAGGAGATAAGCAACTTCTGCATGAAAACCTCAGCCTTCCCCAGTCTTTCCCATTCAGATCCCACATACACATCCAGCATGGCAGAGGCATCTTCCAAATCCCACCATCAGCACCTGTATCAAGCTGTATGGGGAGAGGAGCTGCCCGAGGGATGGCAGTGGGTGTCTGCACTACTCAAGTAATGATGGGGCTCTGGAGGGATCATCTCCTCCCACAACCTCTCCTGCTCTTCTCAACTGCTCTTCTAGCACTGAAATGTCTGTGTCTGGTGGTGTCCTTCTGCAAAATTCTTGTCAAATATGAAGAGAAAGTAAATCTTCACAGTATCACATCAAAACATTGTGGGGCTGAGGGTTATGGGTTGCAGGAGAGCTTTCCACCCACCAGGCAGCCCCTCATCCCTTTTCCTCACCAGTTACCAACCTCCTGCTTTCTGTGAGATAGCCACCCAGGCACTGTCAACTAACCTTACAAATTGAAACATGAGAAATTCTACTTGAACTGTAAGAGAAAAACTTTTTACAGTGAGGATGATTAAGCACTGGCACAGGATAACAAGAGAGGTTATGGAGTGTCCATCCTTGGAGGTGGTCAGAGCCTAGTTGGGCATAGGCTTGAGAAACCTGCTACAACTGACCTTACTTGAACATGGGTTGGACCAGACAATCTGCAGAGGTGCATCCTCAGTTACTTTGCCATACTGTGATTCTATGACTATGCCTCCTAGCTACCCTCAGACACTGCATTTCTGCTGTATGCCTCCCACTTTTAATGCAACATTTCATCTCTAGTCCAAACCATCCTGCTGTGGCCAGACAATGTCCTCTACTGTACTGTGAGGCAACAGCTCTGAGACTGCAGCCTCCCAAGGTAGGAGTACCTACTATCCTGCAGGTCACAGAATCATAGAATCTCAAGGGCTGGAAGGTACTTCCATCAAGCCCAACCTCCCTTCCAGAGCAGGACCACCTAGAGTAGGTCACACAGGAACTCGTCCAGGAGGGTTTTGAATGTCCCCAGACAAGGAGACTCTACAACCCATCTGGGCAGCCTGTTCCAGTGCTCCCTCATCCTCACAGTGAAGAAATACTTCATTGTAGTTCTTTGGAACCACTTATGTTCCAGCTTATACCTGTTGCCCCTTGTTCTATCATTGGCCATCAGTAAGAACAGCCTGGCTCCATCCTTCTGACACCCACCCATTACATATTTAAAAATATTAATGAGGTCATCTCTCAGTCCCCTCCAAGCTAAAGAGCCCTAGCTCCCTCAGCCTCTCATCAGAAGGGAGATGGTCTTATAAGGTAGCACCTTCATCATCTTTGTGGCCCTGTGCTGAGCTCTCTCCAGCAGCTCCCTATCCTTGAACTGAGGAGCTCAGAACTGGACACAATATTCCAGATGTAGTCTCACAAGGGCACAGTAAAGGTAGAGGAGAACCTCTTTCAACCTACTGCCCACGCCCCTTCTAATACACCCCAGGATGCAAAGAGGAAGTATCCTCCCCTTTTTATGAATTTCTATATACACCAACTGCTTGCCCACCTCGTGCACACAACTAGAACCTGCAGACCAGGCACCGCAACAACCTGGTGCCCAGGGCTGTGCACCTCTTTAGAGCCTACTCAAGTCTCTTATACACTGGTAGGTCTGAATCACTCTGGTTGGCCACTTGAAAGCCAGTTTAGACTGTTGTGTGTGTTCATATTCTCAGCCATTTATTTAGAGATTTGAGTTTGATCTAATCTGTAAAAACACTTAATGATGATTTTTGCTTCACAAAGTGTTGTGGAGTGTCCCTCTTTAGAGACATTCTTTTTTATGTCAATGGAGCTAGGCAAGCTGATTCCTCAGGTCATTAAGCTATGAGTAAGTTAAGAAAGTGCTAAAATGCATCCTATTTATCATAGTGAAGTCCAGCTATCATATGATCACTGTGACCTCCAGCATCATTCCCAGAGTCATTATGCACTCTCTGGAGTCCTCATCTCAGTCTGTTTCTGCTGACAAGTTTCAAATCAGTTAAAATTTTTGTTCAGTTGCAAGTTGCTTGAGCTCCTACATTTTAGATGAAAACCTCCTGTGGAGTACAACAACCAGGTTACCAAGAACATCAGCAGACAAAATAATTATGCACCTAGATGGCTTTGCAGAGGGGAGTAATGCTTTTTAGATACTGCCTTCAACAATTTCCTATCTAAGGCTTGTCTCTTTCCCCTTTTGGGAAACTTCCTGACACTGGTCTAATTTTTTTTGCAAAGCCTCCAGCCTCTATTTTATGTCAAGTATTTTCCTAGTTCCAGTCAAGTCATTTTGATATCTCCATCATTTGGTTCTTCCAGGTTTAATGAGACCATCAGCCCACATGTCCTTTGCCAGAATTGCTTTTCTGCCTGACCCTGGGGTTGTGCTTCCCAACCCAGACAGCTTTGGGAGTTCTCCTGATTATTTCCTTTCAGAGAATTAGATGTCAGAATCAGGGATTTTACTGACATGATCCCACTCAATTACAAAACAGAAAGAGAAAACGTATTCTACAAACACGTTTGGACTCTTGAGTAGCAAAACACAACTTCTTAGCTATTTCTATCGCCCACTCCCAGTCAGTGCTCTACTCCAGTCTCTCAGGATCACATTACAGACACTTTCCTCTGGCTGTCTCCAGCTGAACGCTGCCCTCCTACCTACGTTTGCCTACCTTTATGGTGATGTGGGTTAATTATTCATGTCATGACTCTACCACAGGTAACAGCAAATTGCCGGTTACCTGAGCTCAGTGAAACCTCTCTACCCACACAGCTTCCCTCCTACCAGCCCTGCCTGCTGACCACTGCTTCATCAATGGATTTCTTTTGTTTCACTTGGCATATACCTACAATGAGCTTCATCATTTCTTAGAAGTAGCATGTAGGATGATTCACATTGTCTTGTGTTATGAGTAAGCTGAGGAGGTGTCCCTGGGTGAGCAGTACCTTTGCTATCAAACAGCTGTAGCCAATATATCCTCTTTCCTACCACATCAAAAAGGGAGAACTAGCGGACACTCTTACCCAAAGGTAGCAGTAGTGTCATTGCCTTTTCTCAACCGTCCTGTCAGAGTTTCTACCTCCACTTCCTTTCTGAAGTTCTCAGATCCCAGAAATGGAAATAAACTGCGGCCAGAAGTAACTGCCTAGATGGATGGAGATACAGAGGAGAGGAAGTGTGAGGATAAACTTACAGATCATTGTTTGTGGTGTCCATGACAACTTTCAAGGAAAACCTCCATCCTAGCCTTTGTGGACACAGGCTGTTGGGACAGTCTGGATCCAGTCAGTCCTGGGTCAACAGCTGGGGGGGGTCCAAAATACAAATGTCTACATTTGTCACCCTCACTTCCTCTACATCTTCTCACATCATCCTTACTCCTCGCCTCCTGACTGCTACAATTTTTGTTTCCGAACTCATCCTGTCTTTCTCCTCAGCCTGGTATATAAATACCTAAAAAGGTCAAGGCAGCAGCACCACCTCTGGACTCTGTCAAGGTACTGGCTTTTGACTGCCTCACAGTATCTGGAAGAGCCCATATCAGAGCTCACAATATCCATTGCCCCTAGCTTTAGAAACGCTGTTTGGGGGTCAGTTAGGGACCACTTTGGGAACCCCTATTTCTCAGCAACCTATTTGCAAGTTTTTCAAATAGAAATATATCCTCATAGCCAGATGTATATCTGCGTTTTGGCTTTACCCTATACCCTGTTCCTACTATCCCAAAAGTTTAAAAGTTGAGTGCCACTATCTCAGGAAACCAGAAGCTGATTGCAGATCAATTAGAACTCAGTTTTTCTTCTCTTCTGAGACATCATCAACAAAGCATTGAGTTTTTCACCGCTGCAAGAGTACCAGACAAACAGTATCAGGTGCATACAGAACTTAAAAGAGTCCTCTTCTACCCAACACAGGCACACACATACACACCCCAAGCAGAGACTAAGAGAATTAATAAAAAGCTCAGCAGAAATATTTTTTTAAAAATAGAAGCTATAGCTCAGCTCCACACTGACTTGCAGAACAGTCGCCTGTGTTGCTTCTCTGCAGGGGCCTGTGAAATGTTGCCTGTAGTGGCTGAGCAGGCCGATAAAGCCCTGGCAGTTCCTGCAGGGTTGGAAGAGCTCAGCACAGCATTTCTCACAGCCAGCCAGCACCACCACTCTGTATTGACATTGGCAGGGCTGCACAGGTCTGTCAGAGGGAAACTGGTGACATCATGCAGCCTTCATCCTTCCATGGTGACCCACATCAAAGGCAATTTAATCACTGCCCAGAGGAATGGACATTCTGTAACACACAATGAATCACGTTTTAACTCCTTGGAGATCAGACACTGCTCCTGGCAAACCCAGAGGAAGAAGATGATGTGGATGACAACTCTTTACAGCAGATCCCCAAGAGAGTGTAACTGATGATAAACTAGACCCCTCAAAGGATTAGCGATCTCATACTGTAATGGCTGGCTAATGTGGGGTTATCAGAAGCTCTACAGGGACACTGATACACACATCATGGTTATCCCAAGTGTTAACACAGCTCAAGAAAAAAAATCTTATTATATATAACCTTGGACAGAAATCATTAGGACAGTTGAATCAGTTGAAGGTCCAAGTGGTCTGATTTAGCTGAGTACACCTTGGTACCACAACAATGTTCTAGTCTGCCTTATGCAAAGCTGGGTGAGTGTGTACATCTGCTTGAGGGCAGGAAGGCTCTTCTGAGGGACTTGGACAGGCTGGAGTGATGCTGCAAGGCCAACGGTATGGGGCTCAACAATGCCAAGTACTGGGTCCTGCACTTGCCAAGTACTGGGTCCTGCACTTGGGCCACAACAACCCCAGCCAAGACTACAGGGTTGTGGCAGAAAGGCTTGAGAGCTGCCTCAAGGAAGAGGACCTGAGGGTGTTAATTGACAGCCAGTTGAATGTGAGCCAGCAGTGTGCCCAGGTGGCCAAGAAGACCAAGAGCACCTTGGCTTGTATCAGAAATAGTGTGACCAGCAGAGCTAAGGAAGTGATTGTCCCCCGGTACTCAGTACTGATGAGGTCATACCTCAAATATTGTGTTCAGTTCTGGGCCCCTCACTACAAGAGGTACATTGAGGTGCTGGATCGTGTAGAGACGGACAACAAAGTTGATGAAGGGTCTAGTGAACAAGTCTGATGAGGAGCAGTTGAGGGAGCTGAACATATTTAAGCCTAAAGAAGAGGAGGCTGAGAGAAGATATGATCACTCTGTACAACTACCTGAAAGGAGGTTGTGAGATGGTGAGGTAGTGAGGTTGGAGTCAGTCTCTCATCTCCAGTAATGAATGATAGAACAGCAGGAAATGGCCTCAAGTTGTGTCAGAGGACATAAAGATTGGATATTAGAAAGAACTTTTTCCCAAGAGAGGGCTGTTAAGCATTGGAACAGGCTGTTCAGGGAGGTGGGGGAGTCACCATCCCTGGAGATATTTAAAAGACACGGAGGTAAGGTGCTGAGGGACATGGTTTAGTGGTGAGCTTGGCAGTGTGAGGATAGTGGTTGGACTTGATGATCTTCAAGGTATTTTCTGTCTGAAATAATTCTATGGTTTCCCAGCCCTGTGAATCCAGGTCTGCTGGACTAAACCTGGTACTTTACCATGATTCTTTCCACCAGCAGCCAGTCTCCCTCGCTCTCCTTGCTTCAGCAGTACTTCTGTACCAGCAAAAGTAGTATGATAGAGGGCCATTACTTGACCCCATCACACTAAAAGATGAGACCTTGGAGGCTCTGTGCTGCAATCAGTGCACACCTACACTCTTACCAATATCTTTTAGCAAGCCCACTTGGCAAGGACAGAAAGTTTGGCCTAGTAGCTTTAAAAGAGATGAGGAAACCAAAGACTTTGGCCAGATACAGCCATAAAAGCTCATGACTTTTTCATGGGTTTGTTAATAAAGAACATGTGTCTGAAAGATTAGCCAGCACTGATAAAGTTAAAAGATGTCCAAATGCTGCTGTTAAAGAACTGTATAATGTCTAACTGTATCTCAAGGCTAACTTGAAGATATACATGGACACTTAAATTCTGTTCATTGTTGTTCACTTTTACATGTATCAATTTTTGCTATTTACACACACACATACTTTCACATATACATATACTAATAATGTATTCTCTATGCCTGGATAGCAAAAAAATATAAATTTAAATGTTATGAGACTCCCTTGTATTTCTAGATCTGTAAAATCTTCATTAAAAAATTACAAAATGTCCCAAAATATGACAGGGACTGTAGTATCATTAAAGTTTCATCTTATTACTCACTGCTAACTATGCCTGTTCAGAAAACCAGGACTCTATTTCATGCAAAACATGAAGGCTATCATGTTTCATTTCTCTGCAGAATGAAATCAAAATACAACCTTCTCAGCAAAAGTTTTCATGAAAAACCAGACTCGCAAGACATCTGGTGGCCCCACAGGGTGACCTGGACTCTCTAGTTTGGCTGAGGGACATGAATCTCAGTCTTTGATATTCCAAGCTCTCTCCAAGGACAGGTAAAGTTCCTTCTGGATGTGAGAAACTTACTCAGCAGCTTCATTTAGGTACTGCTCTGTTACAGCAAAATGTTCCACAGTGATATTTTTTGATGAATCTGTGATTCTGTGAAGCATTTCCTATTTAAATCCTTGTTCATCTGGACAGCGAATGCTTTATTCTGGTTAGTTCTTTAGATGAACTCACTGGAGTCTTGTGTTTTCTGTCCATGGGTACCACCTCTGCTTTAGTACATCTCTGGGAGGAAAGTCATAAACACAGGAGAGACATGATGGGAGTTTCTGGATGTCTGAAATCAATGGAACATGTGCGTGGGAACCTCTAAGGATCCAAGTGGATCTGCTTGCTGGTGCAGCTACCCCTCTCAAGTCCAGCCTCTGCAAGGACAAGGTTCATTGGCCACCTAAAGCCACTGTCGACCTTCAAGCTCCACCAGCTGAAGGCATTCTGTATTCCCAGCATCTGACAAGATGTTAACTTGCAGGTACTTCAATATATTGCACAAAGTAAAGAGCAGGACATTTGTGAACAGCTGCTTGGGAGACAGAGGTGAGAGGAGACCTTTTCTTTTTTTTTATGAGTATATTGCAGTGGCTGGCAGGTTTCTCTTCACAGTTGACAAAGGAGCAGAGGAAAACACAGATTGTTGCTTACAGAGGGGAGGAGGCCTCTGTCTGCATCTGCAAGGGATTGGGAATCCAGAGATTATTCACTGCAGCTGCAAACTTCATCATGGGCAACTTCAGCAGGAAGAGTTTTCCTATTTGCCAAAATGATCATTTCAGAGTGTTTAGTTGTCCCTAGCTGTACTGAGCACAGCAGAAATGTCATTATTTCTTTGATAAACAGTTCAAAGGAGTACTAGAAATGCTGAGGTTGTTTGCAGACTCATTTTCAGCTGAACCTAAAAAAGGTAAGGGCAGAGCTTGTTCAGAACTGATAGTTACCATGTGGTAATCTGTTCTCCTAACAAGCTTCCAAACAGAGCAGTGAGGATTTTTCTAAAAACCTGCCAAGTCACAGTTTCCCTAAGTGAAGCAAGAGAGCTGCCATTTGTATAAACCTCTTTGAAAGCCCATCTATGTGTGAAGAGAGTCTGTTTTTTTTGTTTTGTTTTCTGATGTGAATCTGACCAAATCAGAGCATTGCAACTGCTCAGCAGACCCACTCAAATTCCTCTGGCTATCTCAAAGGCAAAGCTGTTGGTTTGAGAGGAGCTACAGACAAATTTCCCATTGACATCACTTTCCCGGCTGTGGCAGGAAACCACAATGTCTTTATTGCTCAGGTGTTTAATGCAGTCAGAGCAGTCAGTAATAAAAAGTAATGACTCTGTGTATGTATCATGGACCAAAACCCTGTGATACAAAATTCTGTGCAATCCTCAGGCTCCCTCCATGTGCTGCTGTCAAAGTTGTGCACCTCTGACGTGTAATTCTAATATGGCTTGTGTTTTTTCTACTAAATGTAATTGCCTGTGGCTTTTCCTGAAGATGTTGAGAAGATTTATCCCATTTACTGCGAGGTTCACCTTTTTAAGGAACTTCACAGAAAGTGAATATTGCAAAACAGGAATGCAGGATTATGCTGCCTCCGGGAACTCCAAATCACATCTATCTGCTGCCTTCACTGAACTACTTTCTCAGAGCTCATGTCTCACTATCACTGCTAGTAGGAATCCTCCCAACCTTTCTTTGCTGTGTGATTTCACCAGTTTTATAGAAAGGTGGGTTTGCAAAAAAGTGTGCTTAGGAGGGCAGGCTTGCGCTTGTGCTTAGACTTAGGCACAGTCCTGTGGCCTGCAGACAGTACTATCCCTATTGCAAGACTGGGCTTGCTGTGGGACTGGCCCCACAGCACATCTATCACTGCCCCCTTCTACTGTGCCCTAGGCAATGATCAGTATGGTGCCAGGAAGTCCTCTACACTCCTGGAAAACCAGCTCATCTCCCTCATGGAGATACACTGAATAGGATATATGTTGTACTTTTGCACAGTAACTAGGATTTAATTGCCTCAGCATTAGTGTTTAGGGCTATTTGAGATGTCCCAGCCAGTCTCATCTGGCCCCAAGCAGCCAGGGAGCACAGTCTCCTATAAACTCTCTCCTCATCAAGCACCAGCAGATGCCTTGGTGTGTCAGGACCTCTCAAATGGCACTAGACCCCTACGGCTGGAAAACTGTATGGTGCTGGTCAGTGCTTTCCCTAGGAAAATCCCAAGGGGGAAATAGATCACATATCTAATGCTTAAATAAAGACTTGTGGTTTAAGATTGGGCTACTCATTTTCTAAAATGGCTTGAAAGTGACTTTGTTGACTGACTGTTGTGGTTTAATCCATCAAGCAGCTAAAAACCACTCAGCTGCTTGCTCCCTTTCCCCCAGTGGGATGGGAGAGAGAATCAGAAAAATGGTAAAACTCAAGTTGAGATAAAGGCAGTTTAATAGGACAGAAAAGCATAATAATAATAATAATAATAATAAAAGAACATACAAAACAAGTGATGCAATGGCTCAACACCTGTTAACTGATGCCCAGGCAGTCCCCGAGCAGTGGGCTGACAACCCCCAGCAAACTCCCCTCAGTTTTATTGCTCAGCATGACATCCTATGGCATGGGATATCACTTTGGCCAGTTGAGGTCAGCTATCCCCACTGTGTCTCCTCCCAACTCCTTGTGCACCCTCAGACCACTCGCTGGTAGAGTGGGACAAGAAGCTGAGAAGTCCTTGACTCTGTGCCCACACTGCTCAACAACAACTAAAACATCACTGCTTTATCAATATTATTTTAATCCTAAATCCAGAACACAGCACTGTACCAGCTACAAGGAAGAAAATTAATTCTATGCCAGATAAAACCAGGACACTGACTTAACTTGTAAATACAGACTGTAGTGAGTGCACCGCCTTACATATGTGAACGTATATTTTGTTCTCTGTGCATGTGTCTGTCATGTGAGCATGTGCATGCCATGTGCATGCCTGTCCCAGCACACAAATGGTGCTCAACAAGCACCAGAAGCAGGTGGAGATAGTGCAGGTCTGGTTTGGCTTTAGATCTAGATCTTAATTTCTTCAAAGTCTAGAGATGCTTAGATCTGAGGTTTTGCAAAAGACAGAGCCCCACAGATCTCAACTTCACCTGTTCCCTCCTGCTGCCTCCCACCATGGAGCAGCAGAGGAAAACAGGCAAAGCTGACTTTGCCAATTGGGCACAACCACACACAAAAGGAAAATTCCTCCCCAGTCCCTACAGGGGAATTTGTGTGTATGCTGCTGCAAGAAGTCTACTTACCTCAATCTTTGCTTGCCCAGCTCCAAGGGTAATTAATTGACAAAAAATTATCCAGCCATTTTTCAAGTCCTGACCCATTGTTTGAATTGATGACCTCCTGTAGCACCAAATTCCACAGGTTGACTACATACTGTGTGAAGTAATATTTCTATCCATTTACTAGCCATTAATTTCTGTCCTTTGGGAAATCTGAAATATGTATGATCATGTGAAGGATCTTGAGCCATTCATACTTGCATGTTGTGTGAAACACATTTGCTCGTTTAACTAAGTCCCAAGCTCATTTGGCCTTGACTTGAGCACCAGGCAAGACAAATCAGCCCAGAAAGTAAGAAGAATAGCAAGAAGCAAGCTGCCAGCTGTTAGATGAGCAAATGGGGAGCTACAGAGATTCCCAGAGCCAAATTCTTATCTTATTTATGCTAGCATAAATCTAAAGTAACTGCACTGAGTTATTCTGGATTTACCCTTCTGTAAAAGAGATCAGAATCTGACACTCACTTTAGAAACTTCCTTTCTCCGATTTCCATTCTTCCTAGAAAGAGAATGAGGCACCATTGTGCCACAGACTTTCCAAATATTTCTTTACAGAAAAGGATCAAATGACCAACAGTTCTGGAGGGGAAAAAAAAATCCCTTGCAAAACTTTCAACAACGAAAAGAAATGTCACAGTTTTACAAAGCCAGAGGTTGCAATGCCAAGAAAACTAGCCAGAAACAAAGTTTTAAGTGTCCTTTCTCTCTTTGGCCAGTACAATTATGTGCTGTAAAGTCCAGTTGTTTCAGTCAATCCTAGATGTGGAGCTGAATTTCATCAGTGGAAAAAGCAAAGAGAGAGTAGAAACAGAGATGTTGCACATGAAAGGGAAAGATTTGCAGCTAGATTTGAAAATGCACTATAAATTCAAGTGCTCACTTGCTCTTTGCTTTTTTTCCCTCTTCCCATTGTCAGCTACAATCGTATCACAAGCCTGCTGCAAGAGAGAAGCAAAGTGCAAAGGTTGCAAAAGAAATACACAGCAAGCTGTAACACTGAGTTATGTAATAACATGTAGTTACAAACCAGACTGTCTTGAAAAGTCTATTACTGCTTCCCTCATTTCTAGTAAAGCTCCTAGTTTCATTTTTCTCACACATAGTATTTATTGCCAGGGCATTTTATGCAAGATGTGCCTGATTTGCAAAAGTAGTTCTGAGAAGTTTCTTAAATGATTACCTTGCAAAACATTCTGGGACATTTAATTGAAATGGCATCACCCTGTTTTAAAACATTGTAGTGTTAAGTAAACTTGACCTGTAGCACCAACACACTCATTTTTCTCCAGTTACGTCATACCCTTGAAATGCATATGTATTCAGGAGTATGTAACTCCCTGACTTCTCCATCTGAAAGACAAATGCTATCCCCCATTTAAAAATATTGACACTCCCACCTTTCCTCTTGTCACAGAGACTAATGGGGAAGAGGCTCTAAGAAAGAAATGGCTTGATCAGAATCCCCGATGGAAAATGAGATTGAACAAGACAGGTATTTTAAGCACGCAGTGAGTCTGGTTCCCACTCTTGCCCACATTCTCCGGCTGGCAGCCAGCCCTCCCCACACTAGTGCACTGGGGAGAGGGAGGGCTGAAGTGAGGCAGGGGGGATCACGACAGGGAGGTGGGAGAGCATCCCTGTGGGATGGGGCCAGGAACAGCAAGAGGAGCAGGTGCTTGGCAAGACATAGGGCTCACCAGGAGAGCTTGCCGTGGCACAGTCGGGGTGTGTGTGGTCCCTGCCTCACCATGCCCCTCACAAGGGCTGCACAGGGAACCAGCTGCTCTTAGGAGACCTACTAGAGCCCTCACAAAGCTTGATGGGGCAGGGTTCCTCATTCAGATTCTGCCATCTCCTTTGGTGCTCTTTTTTCGGGTCAGAGTTAAAGAAAAGTGCATCTCAGTGCTGTTACCCAAATCACATAGCTGTGCTGTGAGGACCAATAAAACCATTAACTGCTGGCATCAAGCCAAGAATCCATTAATGACAGGCTGGTATCTCTCCAGGAATGTAAAATGTTTTACTAAATAAACATTAAAAGCAGGAAGCATTCAACTTCTTTGGCTAGGTAAAACTCCAGCGTGATTCTATCCCAAGGAGGGATAGACAGGAGATGAGCAAGAAAATTTGTCTCACTGATTAAAAAAAAAAATCTTTAGTACCAGGAGGAGCTGGTGTTTTACAGTGCCTCACAAAGCATGATGGATGAAGCTCAAAGTTTTCACAGGATCAACATGTTGCTTGCTCGTAAGGAAGGCAGTGGTCTGTGCAGGCAGAAGGCTCCATCATGCAGGATGATACGTAGAAATCAGGTTTTTTACCTTTTTAGAGATGTATAATCAGTATTGAGAATCATAGAATCATAGAATGGTAGGGTTAGAAGGGACCTTTAGAGATAATCCAGTCCAACCCCCCTGCAGATGCAGGTCAACCTAGATCAAATCACACAGGAACGTGTCCAGGTGGGTCTTGAAGACCTCCAAGGAAGGAGACTCTCCCTGGGCAGCCTGTGCCAGGGCCCCATCACCCGCACAGTAAAACAATTTTTTCTTATATTTAAATGGAACTTTTTGTGTTTCAGCTTCATCCTATTACCCCTTGTCCTGTTGTTAGATGAATGAAAGTAGAAGGTTTGCTAAAAGCCTGTTAGGCTGCTACTTCTTTCTCTTTACCATCCCCCTCCTCACCCCATCTGGGCACCACTGCAGTGTGCTTGTAATGTTACATGTTGGAAACATGATGAAACAAATATACAAATTAACATTCCCTTCCTCTAGCACACAAAATGTCTTCTACAGGATGGCCTGTATCAAGGCCCTCACAGTGCTAATGTGTGAGACATCCATTTGGGGGCAGAAATTACTATTCTTTAAGCCAGCTGTCCACTCTGAACCCCAAAGAAGGCCTGCACCAAAGGTATGCACTGTGGCATCACTGTTCTCTTATTTGAAGCTTTCCAGTGAAAGAGACTTGAAAATTGGAAATATAGACATTTCAGTTCACACAATTCACAGAGAGACAACTTATCACCATATAGCTGAGACAGAGAAGGAATCCATCTCTTGGAATCCAGGAGGAAAAGAGAAAGCATTGTTAGATGGCTGCTTCATTCAAGTTATGCCATTGGAAGGATTTATTATGATAAATATCAATGGGGCTAAGAGGAAACACACGTGGTGGGCAGCTCAAAACACAGGGCAAGAAATTTTGAAGACTGTCAGTGGCAAGACACTTGTAAGAAAACCTATGGCTTTTCTAAACTTATGCAGAGCTTCCCTGTCTTATGCAGGGAAGACAAAAATGTGTATAGGCTGCCAGCTAGAGCATTCCATATAGATAAGAGAACCCAAGTGTAATTTAATAGCCAGTGTTAAGCTAATATCCCCCCTCTTGGGAAAAGCATGGGATTTCCCACAGAAACTGAAGTCTGGTAGCAATAACAAGTGCAGCCTTAGTGCTGGCCAGGGGAGACCCAACACTGGGAGTTCTGTCCCCATAGACCCCACAGAGCAGAGTTTCTCTTGTCATGCAGCCTGGGACACAAGCTGTCTCTTTGACAGCTGGTGCCCCCAATGCATGCAGCCACTTCCATCCAGGTCTGCCCCAGAGAAAGGACCTCTTTGGTGAGTTCTGAACCAATCTGAAACTACTCCTAAAGCCTTGACAAATCTTCTCATGTCTCTGTGCCCCGTCCTCTATAAGGAAAAATCTTCTAAATCATCTTTTTACAACATAGAGTGTTTTCCTGTGCACACCTGAAATTAGAGACTGCACAGAAATTGGCCTGAGACTGGAACAGGTGGATGTGGGTCACCATGAGACTATGTGTGAAAGTCACCTGCAGCACACTTCCATCCAGCCTCCTAAGAGAGCAAAGAATCTGTCTGAGGAGCATACTCAAGACCTGAGAAGGCAGAAGGACCAACTCTGCCAGGGGAGAGTGCAGCCTGCCATCCCCAAAGGCAGCTAGCTGCTGTCAGGGGCAATGGAAGGAGCTGCTGCTTGAGTAGAGGTTGAGAGGCAGTGGCTTGGGAAGCCTGGGGAACTATTCACAAGGGGCAGGAGGGAAAAGACTCGGAGAAGTAGCAACACAAGTGCTAGAGCTATTGAGATGGGACCATTCAGAGCTACAAGGTCCAGATCACTTTGGTACACTTTGGGCTAGAGGCCCAAGGATGTTGTTGACAGTCAGTACTTGAAATTTCACTCCCCCATTTGCTCTCTGTTGGCTTTTACACAGGATGCTCATCTGCACAGACGTGTACCAATAAGCTTGACTACAACTACATCTATGCAGGAAGAAAATGTTTTAGAGCCAGATCCTCAGCTGCAGTAAATCAAGCAGCTGTGGATTCAGGCCAACAGAGACCATGCGTGAGATCTCCCAGTTTCTCCTCTCAAACTGTTATATTAAACTAAACATGAGATTCAGTAGCTCCCTATCTTTGCCTTGATTTTGCACTCTGACATTTTGTCCAGCTTCACGTGCCAGGGTAAATACAAGAAAGATGATCACACCAGAATTGTATCTGAATTGTCAGTGACTCATTCTCTCAGACAACTACCTCTGTAAGGGAGTATGGGGATAACCTTCACCTCTTACTGTTTTAGGAAAGCAGAAACGCATCCTCCCTGGTAGAAGGTCTGCTGCACCCCAGTCTGTGGGATCTGAGAGCCAGTCCTGCAAGTACAAAGAGTTCTGAGCAGCCCTGCTCTCTTCTTGAAGCTCAGCTCAGTGCTGCTACCCCACAGGTTACTGGCCACACAGGACCACCTAATGGTGGGATGAGAAAGCCAGGCCCCAGCAGTCCTCCTCTTTCTGGGGCTTCTGCAGTACACTGCTGCTCTCTGTACCACCTCGAGCCACCTAAAAGCTCTTATCACTTGTTTGGTGCTTTTTGTGGAGCTGGATGAGCTCTGTGAGCTGTTAGTAGGAGGTACATTGCCACTACCCTTTCCATGAGTAGACCAGAGCAAAAGGGGCTGTTACACAGCTTGTGCCAGCAACACAAAAGGATCTCCTGGCACCATAAACACCTTCCACTAGTCTGGCAAGACAAATAGTACAGTGTTTCACATCAGTAGAGCACGGGCAGTAAGTAGGCTTTGCAACGCAGGAGTTCTCATACTTAGGAAGCAGAGAGGAGCACACCGTGACCTGGGGCTGACTACAGCCACCCCATTGCCTGTCATGCCCAGGATGGCACCCCGCACCTCATCCCATTCCTCTTCAACTGATTAAAGTGGCTTTTAGGCCCCTTTGAGAACTTCTCAGGTGCGTTGCATGAAAAACACCACCTCTGTATGAAGCTCACAGCCAGCATCAGGCCTCTTGGCTCAGATTCCTTTTGGACCCCTCCTTCAATGAGGAAAGACTTGCAGATAAAAAAAAAGATCCTGGCTTTTTTCCTCCCAACAGCTTACAAATGGTACAGAAGCAGGTATTGTTCTGGACTTCCTAACTCCATAGAGATAATTCCTGCATACAGCCCATCTAACAAACAGATGAGCAATGGCTGTGGCATCCAAAGGTGACTGGTGGCTTGCCGCTCTGCAGTACTCAGGGGAGGCTCTTTGGTTTTCACATCTGGGCCAAGCTGTTACAATTGTGTGACCTTTCAAAATCAGGGGAACTTTCTGTGAAATACACAGGCAGACAAATATTTAGGTCTGCAAAGTTACTGTGGGACATTATTTACTTATCACAAACACATGGCTCAGGAGAGCCAGAGCTGTCCAAAGTTTGGCTTGCATGTCAACTCTGTTCATGAATATACTTTGTCTATTGTTAAAGAGCAATACTATTTTCTCCAAGACCTTAGTCAGAGCCCATTTTTGTAGGAATAAGCACAGTCATCCTAAGGTACTTCCAGGGCTTTCCTACAGCATCTATGTGCCCTAATTCCAGATAGTCTATAATAAAATGAATAAAACCAGCTCTTCTCCCTGTCACACCACCACTGAGCACTATTCTACCATAAGGGTTATGTAAATCAAAGCTTATGTTTCCTCACTGGGTCAATAAAAGCACAATTTTCTCCATGCATCACACTTACTTCCCCACCTGGCACAGATGACATGACACACCCCAGCAGTGAACCACAGGAAGACTTGCCGCTGATTGTGCCTCATACAGACCTTCAGACAAGACTTGACTGCTGGTCTTAACCACAACTGTGTGTTTCTCTGCCTGGGAACCCTCCTCCAGATGAAAGGTTTCATGCTTGGTGCTAAAAGCTTAAAATTGTTTCAGATTTTTTAAACTCCTTAAACCCAAGGAACAAACCCAATGCCAGTTGTTGCTCATTGATTTTTGAGATGTCTGATTTTAAGAGAATAGGACACACAAAATGTTCTGAGCATCAGAGCTGTTAAAAATCAAGTATTTTAAAAAGTGTATTTCAACCTGGGGACTCAGAAGGAGACGATCCTGAAGCTGCTCTTGTGCCAGGCCTGAGTTGCTCAGGGGTATGCACAGCACTCAGAGCTAATGCCTCACTGTATGGTAGCAGCCTTTGGACATTTTCTAGCAGCAATTTTATTCCCAAGATCACTTCACTGCCACACAAAGGCAGATGCATATGCCACACTTTCCAACCAGGATTGTTCTTCCTCATCAGTTTCTCTCCCCACTCTCAAGCAGATGTTGTCTGTGCAGAGCTGAGACCCACCTTATTGCTTTGGGACAGGAACCATCATCTTCACACAGAGAATCTGCTATCACAGAGAAGTGACACACTCACCTCCTTGCAGCCTCTTCCCAGTTTGAATGAGAAGTGGAGATATCCTCTGTAGAGTCAAGGGATGGGGAGGGCCAGGAAAAGGACATGGCAATGAGCTCTTTGTAGGCTCTCTGTCAGATCAGAGCCATGCTCACCCCCACCAGCTAACCCAGGGCCCCTGCAGAGACCCCACAGGCATTGCTGGGGGGGGAGGTACATCTGAGCCAAAGCCTGAGACAAAATGTTCATTACTCTTAATGACAAATGCTGTGCCTTTTCTGCCCATTCTGTTTATGACCACCTTCACCCCACACACATCTCTGAGTCTGACCACTGCTTTTACGTTTTGATTTTATAACAATCATGCTGTGCTGCTGAGCCACTGTTGTTCTCATAAGTGACAATTTCCCTTCTCCTTCCAGCACAAATAACCACAAATTTAAAGTATGAGAACTCTACAATTTACTTTCTACATGCTCTTTTTTGTTGTTTTTTTTTTTTTTAATTTTACACTTGATGCTGTTAATAAACTAATGGTCTGGTTTCCCATGGAACCCAAACTTTGCCATACTTGTGCACAAAGGGGAGAGGAACATAACTGCATTGAATCTCTTGCAAATCGCAGCGTGTAATGACAGAAAACATATTGTGATTTCCACATTCTCCACTCAGGAAAATGGCTGTCTTTATTTTGCTCTTCTCAGTCCTCATTGCTGTGTGAAAAACCCCTTGGAACAACCCAGTGTAATTATAGTATTTGCCACACCGCGACAGATCAGTAGGCTACCTGCAAGGGGGAAATACCAAGCTGCTCCAGAGGCCTCTGCCACAGGAGCCACCTATGCCTGCCCTCAGGTAACATACATATTTCTCTGCCTCCCACAGCCTTCTAGGAGGAATCCCTTTGAATTTGTGAAAACAAGAGATGGGTTGCACCGCACAAGTTGCATCAGGTTAGGTTAAGCAGGATCCCTCAGTGAAGTGTGCCGGGGAAAAGCCAGCGTGGCTGAGCACAGTGGCTGGGTTTACTGCTCAGGGATGCCATGAAGGTATGCTCAGCTTGGAAATGCACAACACCTCCTCACAGGACCATTGCCACTCTGAGGGGCCCCACAGTACACCAGGGACCAGAGTATTTGCCTGCACCTTGTTCCCATCGCAGAGCATCCCGGCTGCCCTGGAAACTCCTACTGTGGAGGGGAACAGTCACCGATTCTGCAAAAAAACGTATAAGACAAAACCACTCTGGGGCAAGGAGGGTTGACTAAGTGGCCAAGATTGTAATCAAATGAAATAACTCACTTTGTTTATAAAAAATAAGTCTTTAAGGTTTTGTCTTTTCTTATTTTGCTTGGCACTTGGTATTGAAAAAATGGAGAAGGGAGAGATGAGAAGCCACAGAAAGTGGTATTTTACTTCTATCCTTGCAAAAGCTTCTTTAATATAAACAGCGACAATTGTTCAGTGATATTTTTCCCATGTCAAAATCCCTTTTATTCTTCTTAGAAATCTTTCTTAGAAATTTTTTTTCAGTGGGAGTAATCTTGGATCATAAAAATTGTAGCCATTTTTATGTAAAAATGAGAAAGCAAAAGAAGGCATGGGGAAAACCAGGTTCTTTTGAACACCAGAGATAACTTCCACCTTTGCTATCAACATTTTGCCAGGTTACTCTTGCAGGTAGCAGAGCTTGTGAATTGAATTAGTAGGTTTTCAAGGGTACAGTGCTCCTAAAGAAAATGCAAGTTTGTAGCTATGAGAGTGGCAAGAGATTTGGAATCTGAGAGTAGGAAGAGGTGACTAAAGTGGAAAAAGCCACAACTAGAAGAAGGAGAGGCAGAAGGAATGAGTAGATGCCATCATTTCCAGGGGAACTGAGGGACTGTTCTCTGAGAAACCACAACATTCAGACTGGTAAGTGGTTGCACAAGGTCTTAAAAGTAAAGCTAAGTGCAAGAGGAACAGAGTTTGCAGAGGAAAAAGTAGAGACAAGAGTGTAAGAGGGGAGTGTTGTCAGCCTGAGCCAAGGAGAAGGATGATTATTTACTAGTTGTACTTGGCTGGCACAGAGTAAAGCGACGTCAGAGCCTGGACGGGTGCAAAGGAGCAGAGCGGGTGATCAGCAGGGAATGGCGGTGTTGAAAAGGATGGATCACTCCAAGGCAATGGTTTATGCTTGCTTCATTATTTAAAAGTAGGCCAAGGCAGGTAATTACTCATGAATCTGACCACGAGGTATTTAGCAGTTGAGCCACAGAAGAAACTGCACGCACAGCCCACCTCTGCCTGGCAGGAGGCAGAAGTTGATGATTAATACAGCTTAAGTCATTTACAGCTCACCTCTCCCTGGGCCTGTTTTCCTTGAGGAACAGGTCTGCTGCTTATAGCTCAGCTCCTGCCACTTAGGGATGCTGCAAAACGATGCTCAACAGCTTGTAAGGTCGTACAGGAACCCAGCAGAATGGCAACCCCTCTGCCCAGAGGCACCCATCACTGCCACCCAGATGAAGTAGCATGGGCTTCATCTCCCTCAGGGAGAGGAAAGGGAAAGGCATGGTTATACCAGCCATGCACAGTGGTCTAGCCTGTTTGCACATGTTAGTTTATTGGCGTGTACTTAGGTGTGCAGAGCTCAGCAATAGCTTTTTTTTGTACTTTGCTTGTTGTTACAACAGATCAAATTTTGAACAGCATTACAAAACCAGTGAGATAGATGTAAGTATTAGCTGATACCCAAGACCAGGAATGACCTGTCTTTTATGTCCTCTTGCTGTTCCGGTAGAAGTTTACCAGAATGCAGGACACATGTTTTCCAACTCAATAGCAGGTATCCAGCTGGAGAAATGTGTTTCCCTGAATTATGGCCATATGCTATATATCCCACTTCAACATATCATATCATGTTCCATCTGCACAGAATTTGACACTGCATAAAAAAATCTGCTTTGAATTTGAATGCATATACTTCCTCGCACAAAACAAAACCCGCTTGCTAGGCTATGAGTCTAAATGCCACGGAGTTTCTGGTGAAGCTGATGTCACGAGCAGAAAAGATCAGAACCAAAGCTGTGGGGAGGAGAAGGTGTTACCATTGGGCTATGCCATCTGAAATAAATTCCATTTGCACACCAAGGAGCTTGTCCTTGTGACTGCTGAGAGTGGGCAGAGAAAAACCTGGTGCAAGAAATATTAGCCGACATGCTAGGACTACTAAGCTGAAGAAAGCACGACATGTAGGTGTATGTCAGTCAGGCTTTCTCTGAGCTGCTCTAGCTCTTTCATATCTGAAACAATGCAATATTCAAAAGGCAGCTAGAAAGTAGATGTCTCACCAATTTCCAACACTATAGTACAAAAGTGTTGAAAAATTCAGAAAACTTTCGTGAGTGTTGCAGACAACTTCTTGCACAGACTCTGCTAAGAGAAGTTAATTGGGCAAGTTTTTGTTGGTTTGGGGTTTTTTAAAGAAAACATGAAGGCTTTCAAACTGTCTTCCACACTTCTAATTGCCACAGGGTGATTTCATCTGCTTCATCCCCTTGGGAATTCATCCTCTCCTAAGGAGACCCTTTCCTCTTTAGGAAGAAATGTGAAGTCAAAAATAGTCAAGAACTCATTAAATTATGAACACTTCTTCATTCTCTCTTTTTTTCTCAAACCTTTCAGCCCAACTTGCTGTACCTGCTTTACATTTTATGGTTCTGCTGCCTGCTTTGTCAATGATTAATTTGTTTGCATTGCCTCCTAGCAGACCAGTCTTTGGCAGAGGTACATCACAGGCTAACTACGTTTTTAGACTCTAGTCTAAAAGAACAAAAAGAACCAGCACCTAAATGATAGAGAAGATCAGTACAACTTCAGCACCGCTAATGAAAAGAGTCTGCTTGTAGGGTATTGACAACATGGGACAGGAGTATGTTTTACAGAATTCCAGTTCTGAATTATGATAGCCATTTATTTCACTGTTAAAAACAGAGAAACTAACATTTGGAAGCCTATATCATACTGAATGCTGATCTTCTTCACTAGTATAAGAAGTGAAGGTGATGATTAACAGGTACACTGTATTCAGTTCACGGCTGTGCTGAGAGACTGTAGACACATCTAAGAGTAGCTTCCCTCAAGTCTGCAGGGTTTCTGGTTTAAGGTGGACCAGAAGCTTTCCATTGCTTTTATCTGACTGATCACAATAAGGTCAAAAACTCCTAACCAGAAACCTTCATCTGAATCAATATGAGTAGTAAATGACAAACAGAACAGCAATGCCAGACTAAAACTCCTGACGACACAAAACCCAGTCTCTACAAAGTATTTGGGAGTCAGCTGCCAGACACAGCAGTGCTGGGTGCAGAGAGCCTGCTGGAAAGTGGAGATAACTGATTTTAGGCAGAACTGAGCTTTGAGACAGTTTTTGGCCATCATTGGCAGCACAGAAGCCCATCAAAACAGCACATTGTTGTCATGCCATGAGCCATTGTCTAGTTTATGATGGCAACAAGAGACTCTCATCCAGCACAGGACTCCACTGGAGTAGGAGAAAACAAAGGATCTCTCTCATTCTGAAGCATTCAGCTGGCTGCATTAAATGGGATGCCTTATATAAAGTTATGGGAGACATTTATTCCACTCCGTTCAGTACTAATGACATCCCAGCAGGAGTACTGTCCAGCTTAGGTGCCACAATAGGCACTGCAATAAATCCCTTTTTCTCCATTTTAAGAGCAAAATTCAGGCCTGTATTTCTCAAGAGAGTTAATTGCAGATGAGTGCATTGCAGTTTTAAGGAGTACCATGCCATCCAATTCTCCTCAGTCTCGGGCAGTTTATGATAAAAAGACCTCAGCCCCTGGGAGCTCCCCTCTGTCCTCTTCTGATGGAGAGGGACCAAGTAAGACCCATCCTGAGAGACATATTTTAAAATACTTCTCAGACCATACGGAGAAAGAAGGCAAAGAGCACCTGGGCTGTGGACCATAAGCTGCCCAGTCTTACATACTTATCTGTCCTGCCCAGATACATATAGGTTTCAGGCCTCATCAGTCAGTCTGTGGTCAGCAGACCACCAATGGTCCAGAAGATGTGAGAATATTATCAACGCGGGCACGATCTCTAAAACCAGACACAGAACTGAGCCCTCATCAGTCCAAAGCACTGCTGAATATTTCTGACATCTAATACCCTAGTTATTATATTCTGGAATATCCTGGGCAGCAGCATAATTTATTGCTTCATATCCAGAATTCTTTTCACTATAAAGCTCAAATTCCTTCTTTCAGAACCATTATTTACCCAGATTTGCATCTTATGATTCAGGTTATCCTTCCTTAAAGGATACACTTTGCACTTGTTGCTATTACATTTCACTGAACTTTTGTCAAACTGACCCTTAATGATTTGGAAACCCATTTTCATTAAGTGCTTGCGTTACACTTCACACAAAGAAGAACATCAGACTAGCTGAATATAATTTGTCCTAGATACATTCAAATTGAATGTTTTATCACATTATCATTCTGAAGTTGCTATAATATAAAGAACTGGATTTTTTTACTTTGAGTATTTCTCAAAGTATTTGAGATACCTGAGACAGACTGGCGGACGTGATTCTTGGTACCTCTTAATTCTTCTGTGTGTTCTTAAATACACTTGTCAATAATTCAGAAATGGCTGTGTTTTCTTCTTTAATCTTAATCAGAGCAAGGGTCCCCAAGGACTTCCTGCTCTGAGTACATGGGCTTTATTGAAAAGTTCCTTTACTTCTTTTTCAAGGCCTGTGTTTCAATGTTCTTGCTAGCTTTAAGTGTGTTCAGCTTTTTATATAAAAAGTGTTCCCTTCTTGCAAAGGAAGTGTTTCAGAATTCACCTCTCTCTGTTGTTTGTCCTTTGTTCGCCATTCCCGTGAAGTGATAATCCATTTCCTCCTTCTCATTTCTTTTTCTGGTCCCTTTTGCATGCTTTATATTTCAGCCCTAATCATTTCTTTTTTTCCTAGAACAGTGTCTTTTGCCCGCTTTTTGATGGGTATGATGGGTTTTTACTATCATATAACCAAGCAGCTCCTGACTCAGCCCCCACAATGTCTTCCAGTGCTGTCATACAGGATAGCTTCCTATGAGACCTTTAAATAAGGGCTTCTTCCAAAGTGCCTGTTTCCTTAAGCTCCTTTCTCCTTTCAGCTCCTCCCTGCAGAAGCTTCCTTACCAACTCCCAAATGGGAGGAAATATGCCTTACAGGAGTACAGGAGTCATTCGGTCCTGCTCTCCTCCTCTCAAGCCTTCTTTTCCAGGGAGCTGCAATTGCCTTCTAGTAAGTTCCTCTTTATTAGTCATATCTATCATAGCTTATCTGATCACATCTCCTGTAACCGCCTCCAATCTTTGAAACAAAGGTTGTCCCAACACATTCAAAAAAGTTGAGGAACTGCCTGTGCTGTGCCATTGTTTTATTGTGTGGGGTTTTTTTCTTACACCAGATATCTTGTTAGATAAAGTCCTCGATTACCACTACCTCATATCCTCAGGACACTCCCAGTAGTTGCTCAAAAAACATGACATCGACTTCTTCCTCCTCCTCCTCATTAAGCAATCTCTAACAGAGCTTTACAGTTTCTCTTTATCTCTAACAGCTCTGTTTCTCCCCTCTTTCTGGCCTTCTACACATTCCTAATATACAAGATAATACTCTTCCCTTTCTTCCTGCCTGTCCTTCCTTCACAAATTATACTCTCTCTGCTAATATTGAAGTGCTGCAATTTATTCCACTGAGTCTGTGTGATGCTGATTAAACTGCAGCCTTTGTTGTGTCCCAGGACTTGTAGTTCTTCCTGTTTATTCTCCATACTCATAGCATTAGTGTAAAGACATCTCAGATGTTTGGCAGCTTGCCTTTACGTTATCCCTTTTGTTCTTCTATGGCCCTCCTGCAGTTTCCCACTTCCACTGTAGAAATGAGTTGTCAACCAGACCTCCAGTTTTCTTATTCACCTGAGGTCTTTCCTACCCATCCAGTTGAAAACATGTGTCCTAGGAGTCTTCTCACTCATGCTTCTCTAGTAATAAAACTCTCACATTCTGAGAAACAACATTTTTTTTTCACTGATTAAACAATGCTCCATGGGATAGAGATTCTCCTGAGGATCTTCCTAAATAATGGCACAGAGTTGTTAGTAGGAAAGTGGTCTTATGGGACAAAACTCCTCAGTTCAATTTCAGACTTCTCAGTTCCAGAGAGAAGGTTGATGGCATTCATCGTTTAACCAAATGCTAGTTTTGTCAAAATGCTAGCACATGAGCAAATATAGGGTGACATCCTCTGCCTCAGACTGACATTGTGCAAAATTGCCTCTGGTTAAAGCCTCTAGTGAACGCTTTCTAATCCCCAGCAGTACAATACACTAAATAATAACATATATTAACTAAAACAGTGGTAGTCTTCAGGGCTCCAGTCATCAGGGAATAAGCAGATGATGAGTATAGCAGAGATAATAAGTTGAATCTCCTCCCTCACAATTATGAACAGCTGGAACATCCTCAGTTTACAATGGGTTTGACAATGTAAAGAAACAAGAACAAATATTTGGGAATCTAACTGTATAATATAGCTGAATGTTGACAAGAGGATCCTACTCTAGGGGAGTGTACTCTTTCAGAGCACACGGCTGCTATGTGAGAGAACAAATTACATACTATAGAAATCTGCTGCCCACCCTCTGAATGACTGACAAGGGTGAGTTCAGTTACTTGACTTCCTCAAAGCTTCAGACGTTCTTCTAAAGCAAAGATTAAGAGGTAACGAAGGAGATGTTTCATACAATGTGATCAACTCTGTCCCTCAGCTAACATTTGAGGTTAAACGTTGAGATGTTAAAAATAAGCAGGCTCATTTTATACATTTCATTAAACATACCAACCTCTCATCTATGTGGAGGTAACAAAGAGGAAAACTGGATCAGCTCTTCATGGGTCGTTACCACCAGTTTCCCATAAAAACCATTTTCAAAAGTACACCTCTCCCATAAACCAATGTAAGAGGCAGTCTGCGGTCCAAAGAAGAGCAGTACTTACAAAGCTAAAGCTTAAGCCCCATGATACTTTTTTTCATTCACATACTCAGCATTTAAGTGTTCTGATGAATATCTATACTTCAAAGATGAGCCAGTGGTTTTCTTGTGTTTGAGCAACACAGTCAGCGCGATGGATGACTCGTGTAACGTCTGCTGATACATATCACACCATCAGCCAGATCGACTTCAGCTGTCTTCTGTCTGCTGGTGTCTATTCCCATAACTTCATAGATTCTGCTCCCTCTTCTGGCCAGCAACATAATAAAAGAAATCATTTCCCCTGCTTAAATATAATTTTGAGCATGGGGAGTTGAGAAATGGAAAAGAAAATTCATATTACTTTGGCAGGACAAAGAGATCTGAGCTGCACATCCGCTGAACTTCCATATTTGGATTTCTCTGTAACAAAGGCTTGCAGTATTTGTGACAAAAGCTGAAAAAAAATAATTACTGGTATGTTTTGTTCAGTTTACTGGTTAGTTCTTGAGGGGAGGGTGGGAGAGAGGAAGGGAGGTGCAAGGAAGGGAAGACCATCAATCAGCTTTGCTGTATCTCTTCACTTCTTCTTGGCACCGCGCTGCTCCTTCTTGGGTTTGTGCAAAACAATATTACAGACCTAAAAAAGGAAATGAGCAGAGATCTCATCTTTAGGGATCGCAGAGTTGCCAAAATGGGCTCAGATAATGTTATATTAGCTATAGCATCCAGAGAACATGCTCAGAAAGGCCAGTGTTTCCTCTATTTCAGTAAAATCTAAAGGTTTGCCTCCAAAGCGGATACTGTGGGTTCTGAGTATTTTTGCCCTTTTTTTTGGGTCCTCTCACTTCCCTTGGAGGTTAAGAAGCACAGACCTGACAATTGGGACAAAGGGCTTTCAAATCCTTTCTGGCCATTAAAGATCTCACCAAAAATTCAGCTAACATAGGACAAGGTACAAACTGCTCTACACTGTACATCCAAGACAGCAAAAATTTTCAGTTGCCTCTCTGAAGACTTCCTTTGAGGAGAGATTTCTCAGGCCTCCCACAGTTGAGTTTTGTCTGATGAAGCTCTCCAAAGCCATGTCTTGAGGCAGTGCAGAAGGACAGCTCAGAGAGGGTCCAGCTTGCTGACAAGTGTGCAATGTACAGCCTTGCAATAGAGGCGATACTGGGATTTACAGGGAAAGGAAATCACATTGATAATCTCAGTGTATATTTTAGCCAAAGCATTGTCTGTCCATGTGATAATGATTAATTTGCTCACTGGACAACAAAATAAATAAACAGATGATTCATTCAGCCATCACTATCCATGACTTTTGTAAAATATCAGATTTTTACATTATATTCCAGTTGATGGCATCTTACATATCTAAATTACCTTTCCTCAGAGAGCACATTGCAGCCTGTTGGGAACAGGCATTTTCCCATTGCTTTCCTCGACAGAAAGCTGGCGCTCTCTGAACTGGTGTGGTTGGAGCAGCAAAGTCTACAGCAGCCAGAGCTGCAAACAGTGAACCCAGCTCTTCTTAAAGCTCAATTTACAAATCTACTATTAGTCACAAACTCACAGCACTATTAAGTATTAAAAAGTACTTAGAAGCACTGGCAGTTGTACCAAGTCTAAGACTAGACCCTTTTACAGGTCTCTCAGCTGCTGCTATTCAAACACCCAGGCCTGATTCTGCGATCCTTTGTTCAAGCATCAGTCCAAGGGGGTAAAAGCTGGACAGAGAAAAACATGCACACGATCAGATCTTGAGATATGGTAAAAAAAATCCGCTTTCCATGAAAAGAACCTTGTTTTCAGTCACATTCCACAAGGTGAGCAGCTCTTTCAGCCCTTCTGCATATAAGATGAGGCGCTTTTTTACGCTCGAAGCCCCCACGCTGCCTGAACTTTGTGCAAAAGAGGAGGGGAATGCTTCTCTTACCGAAACAGCTACTCATTGAATAGTTCTTCATTATCTAAGAGATAACCAGGAAAGATTTAATAAATATATTACCCATTGCATCAAAATAAATACAATTTATAAAACATTCATTGTCTTTTCCTCATCATCATCATACAGTGTATATAAATGCACCCAGTACAAGTGAGATTTACAAAGGTTTGTCTGATTTTTTTCCCTCAATGCATTCTCCCACTTACAGTAATCATCGCATAAAATGCACAGAAAACATCATGCAGCTTTAGGCCACCAGCATACACCAAAGATGAAAGTAAAGATCTTGTGAGAGTACAAAAAGTCTTCAGACAGGAGGAATGGCTTCAGGTGTGTCTTAAAGCAGTACTTGCTCCAACTCAACTCGGCAGCACTTTAGAACTGGAGCCACTGCTTGAGATCTCTGAATTACTCAACCAAATAACAGAAAATATAAAAGCAAGCTGACTTTTTGGAAAAAAAAAAGTTTAATAATACAGTAATAGTTGTAGTATCATCCAGTAAAGGTGTATTGTAAAAATGTTCTGAATATTAATTTACTTCAGATAACTTTAGAGTTGTAAATACTTGCATTATAGTGAGGTAGACAGTAAACAAACAAACAAAAAAAAGTTCTTTTCTCCATTATTAGCACAGAATTTAAATCTTGTCATAATATCTTAAGGAAACGATCATGTTAAGTAAGGATGAAATATTTGATTAATGCTTAATTCTGTACAACTCAAATATAAACTTTTAAAAATATTAGAAATTATAACATTTCGAGTGCATATACTGTTTTGTACATTAAAAAAAAAAGAAATGCACGTTGTTCATCACCATTTTGCACTTTTCAGTCTGTTTAAATAAACAAATATTTACAACTTTTATATGAACAACGGTGCATCCAAAGGAAAATGTGCATTTTAAATTATTGCTCCAGGTCGAGTCTTTTTATTAGCATTTTATATTATTATTCTCTTCTCTCTTTTTTTTTTAACTTTTTACTTTTTTTTTTCCACCAGTTTGTAGCTCTGCAAAACCAGGTAAGTCAACAATTCTAGAAATCAGTGGGGGAAAGCCTGAAACTACGAACATAATAGCTACATTAACAAAGGCCTAGGCATGCTTCGAAGTGCACTTTCCTCGGGTGAAGCCACAGCTGAGACCAAAGGTGGGGAAGTACCAGAACTCTTATACAACACGCCTCTTCCAGCTCAACACTTGCGTATAATACTGCTGCAGGTTGCAAGGGCTGCTGAGCTGGAGCCACCCAGACATCTGGCAACGGCATCCTTGCACTGCTCGTGAAATACGAAAGAGTTTGCTTTCCAATCCACCCAGGTTGTGCTTTCTGTAACACTTCGCTCTTCACAGTTTTTCATTGCTGTCTTAAACCTAACCGGCAATTACAATCTTGAGTATTTTTTTTTTTTCCTCTTTATTTTGCGGGGGGGAGGGGGAAGCTATTTCTGGCTGGTAATCTTGCAGGAATGTGAAAGAGAGAGGGCAGAACTCAAACAGCCCTCTTCGGAGCAACTTCAGAGAGAGGGATCGGTCTGCTCCCTCTCCCTCCCCCGACTCTTTTTGCACTTGGTAAATTGCCTTCACCTTTGGCGGGAGGAGGATAGGTCGCCAGATAAACCCTGCAGGAGGGAAGGGCAGCAGGGAAGGGACCCGGCGGGCCCCCTCCCCGCGCCTGCCCTGCCCGCTGGCCTTTCCCCGCCGGGCAGCTCCCCGAGCGCTCGCCGCCGCTGCGGAAAACGGGCCCGGGGGCCGCCGCCGCCGCTCGCCGGTCCCCGTCGCCCCGCGCCGCGCCGCGGGCCGTCCCCGCTCGCCGCCGCATCTCCGCCAGACGCAGCCCCGGCTGCCGCCGAGGGTCGGTCCCGGCCGCTACCTGCAGCCGCAGGACTCCACCACCATGTCCTCGTACTGCTTGTACACCACGTTGTTGCCCGCGTCGATGTAAAGGATGCTGATGGGAGTCAGCTTGGTGGGGACGCAGCAGCTGGGCGGCGTGGAGCCGGGGTCCATGGAGTTCATGAGTGTCTGGATGATGGCGTGGTTCGTGGGCTCCAGGTGCGAGCGCAGCGGGAAGTCGCAGACCCCCTCGCAGTGGTGGGCCTCGTACTCCAGCGGGGCGATAATCCAGTCGTCCCAGCCCAGCTCCTTGAAGTTGACGTGCAGCGGCTTCTTGCTGCAGCGCAGGCGGGACTTCCTCCCGTGCCGCTTGCCGTGCCGGCTGGCGAAGGCGGTGCGGCGCTGGCGCCGGGGCGGCGGGCGGCGGGCGGCGGCGGGCAGCGGCGGCGG